>PISX010001826.1:0-180612 GCA_004024625.1 Mellivora capensis | reverse complement strand
CAGCACCATTTATTGAAGAGACTGTCTTTTTTCCACTGTATATTTTTTCCTGCTTTGTCGAAAATTATTTGACCATAGAGTTGAGGGTCCATATCTGGGCTCTCTCCTCTGTTCCATTGGTCTATGTGTCTGTTTTGATGCCAGTACCATGCTGTCTTGGTGATCACAGCTTTGTAGTAAAGCTTGAAATCAGGTAATGGATTTCTTGTGAATAGGATTAGTGCCTTCTAAAAAAAATCCCCAGAGAGCTTCCTCCCCCTTCCCATCCCTTTTACTCTGTGAGGACACAGTGAGAAAAGGGTCATCTGTGAGGAAGTGGCCCTCACCAGGGACTGAATCTGCCAGTACCATGATCCCGGATGGCCCAGCCACCAGAACTGTGAGAAATGTTTGTTATTTATAAGCCACCCAGTCTCTGGCATTGTTACAGCAGCCTGAACTGACCCTGACAAGCCTACAGGTCAGTGGTCTTTGTCATGCTGCCTCTATGCTAGTAGAGTTAGGGTAGCAACTCCTACCCTGGGATCAGAATAGTAGTGTTGAGAACCACAGATATGGAAATACCCTTCCCTCTTGTTTTAGGACAGAATGAGGGAAAAAGCAGAAAGCTAGAGAGGACAAGTACATTTATGCCCCACTACCTCAGCTTTAAACCTCAGCACCCAGGTCTCCATACTGATCCAGTATGAAGTCATGTACTTATCTACATAGAAAGACTCAACTCCATTTCAAGCAGATCTATCTGTGCTTTTAAAATTGTCTTTGCTCTCTGAACTCCCGACTGTTCTACACAAATGGATCTAGGACCTAGAACTGAGAACTTACAAGTTCACCTGGAATTAAGCATTTGAGAGGTAGAAATACAATGTACACTCTACTAGAATGCTTAGTACTGCATACTACCTGGACAAGGAAAATTTAGTAAATGTGGGAAGAACTTAGCAGAATCTAGTTTTTGTTTCTTTCTCTTTAAAATATTTTTTAAAATAATTTCTTGTTCTACTGGTCTGTGTGATGACATGAGCTCTAAACACACACACCTTAAAAATTACAACAGCTGTATATCTGACATACCTTTTTTCTACATTCCTTTGCTTTGATCTTGAGTTTATTGACTTGAGATTCTGCTATCTCTGCCCTTTCCTTAGCTTCATTCAACTCATGTTGCTGCTTCTTATACTTGGAAAGATATTGATTGGCTTGTGCTTCCTATAAAAATAAAAATAAAAAAATCCCTGTGCCTGCATAGTCATTTTTTCTGCTTTGACATGAAAAAGTTTAAAAATGTGTGAAAAGAACCTAAACTTCTGAGTATTGAATGGAATATATTTTGGTATGATATATATGGATTCAGACTTTCTACTAGGCATGAGATCCATTTTTATAACCACTGTTCTCTGAAAATTTAGATCAGCACGTTCCACATGTTACATGTAAGAAAACCACAAATGTTTCATAATCAGTTAAACATCCTGGTTTTTCTTTGAGTAGTGGGGGTTTGTCTTTAACCATTATACAGGTCAACAGGTAATTTGTGTTTTAGCCTGAATCATTTAAATAATACAAAATCTCTCAAGAGATATTAGGTATAAACCAATATATATGGCACTTATGAATTACATTCTGTGTAGCTATGGATATTAACCCAGGGTTGGCAAATACATTTCAAATGATGGTTGTCTGGTTCGGTTATGTCCAGGTTCATCAGGAAAAAGGACTATGAGGCACAATTATGCTCACCCAAGGTTTTGGGTAGGAAGGCCCCAAGGTGATTACCTGGCCAAAAATTCACCTATACAACACCATGTTCTTACTGGACTCTATTCTTGCAATGCACGTGTTTGAGTATAACCACAAGGTTGAAGGCAGCACTCTGACTCTATGAAAGGAAAAGTAACAATTTTCTGAGCATGGGTGATAACTCTAGTTTGAGAAAAACTCGAGAATGAACAGACTTTAAGCTGAGCTGGTCCTCTCTAGATAAAATACTCACATATCTCCATTAATCAAGAACAATCTCTGGGAAATCCATGAGACTGCAACAGCCCCAGGTACTTACTGCTGCCTCCATTTGCTGCTTGTAACTTTGTACTTGCAGCTGAAGTTTATCCATCAGAGTCTGCATCCTGCTCAGATTTTTTTTGTCTTCCTCTGCCTGAAATGCATAGGTGAATATATGAAGATGATTTGAATGATCCAGCAGTCTGCATTGGGCATTGCCTTATAAGAAAATAAGAGTTAGGAAACTTTATTAAGCAACATATTTTAGTTGTGATTTGAAAAATGGGTCTAACTTTAGTTATCCCAAGTTTTGAGAAATTAACACAGCTCTGAGCACTGATAGTCCTTTCTCCTGATCTCAGAATTCCACTAGTCTTTCACTGAAATAGAAGTTAAAGCCACTAGTTTTAATTTGGTCAGCAGCTCTTCCATCCTAACCAAGCTATACCTGCCTGTGCTTTCTCAGTAGGAAGGAAGTACCATTGTTACAAAAGCTTCATGTGCAAAACTAGAAACCAATCCTCCTCTCTTTGCTCTCTGGACTGCTGACTATTCAACACAAATGAATCTAGGACCTGGAACTGAGAGCCTACTAATCTCTCTCTAATCCTCTCTCACTAATCAAACCAACTCTTTCCTTGAACTTTCTAACTGACTCTTGGCTTTGGATAATGAAACTATAGAAAAGGTAAGTTTTCTGAAATTCTGGTGTGGGTATCACCAGAGATAGGAAAATTCTGTGAGCGGTGGGGATGTTGGTGTGTACATTCTCATTGCTTCCATTGCAATCCAGGCTTGGGCTAGAGAAACAAAATCTACTAAGGTAGTGTTTCTCAACTATGCTGTACAGAGCCTTGAGTATTCTGAGGAAACAGGAAGGGAGAGGTATGCAGGCAGGCAAGATTCTGCACATCCTCCGATTTCCTATGTCCCTTTAACTAGAATGTCTCCATTCTGGAACTGTTGAACTTCCCGAAAGAAGAACATCTCAACTGGCTGATGGCTGAGATATTGATTTAATCAAGACCTACCCCTGCTGCTCAGCTTATTTTCCTGTTTTCATCTTACCTATTTCATCAAATGTCAACACCTTTGATGACTTTCATGGTCTTTCCACCTACCTTCCACAAACTTCCTCCACTCCAGCTAGGCTCATCTATTACCTCACAGCTCCCCTGCTTATTCCCACCTCTGTAAGTTCAGTCAATATCCCCTCCCCCTGGACACAGCACAGAGGTAACAGATAGAAACACCCAGTCTTTCCATGAAAGAGGCCTCTTTGCTTACCTTAGCAGCAGAAGGCTAGGGGCAGGCTTCTAATTTAAACACATCAAGGGGCTGACTGCAATACTCTCCAAATACTGGAGAGGCAAGTAGGCATCATATTCACACTTGCCCCCTACCTCACTCCAGGTTTCTCATATCTCTCAGAAAGGAGCTTGTGCATATTTGGCTCCCTAGTTTTGTGGCTGCTGCCCAGGGAATACCTCACGAAGGCATGGCTCTAGTGGCTGGTGGGACTTATATTCATGGGTCGCATAGGACTGCAACAAACAAAAACTGCTTAACCAGCTGCCCCTTCCCCTGCCATGGAACAGTATAGAAGGAGCATACCAAAATGCCATCATTCTGTAAAAGAGACCAATTTATTTATCTTAGTAGCTGTGACTGAGGAGTTCACTTCTAATTTAACATACATCAAGGGACTGACTGCAATATTCTCCAGAGACTAGGAACCTGGTAGGGCCAGCTTTATGCTCTCCATATGTTGCAACCTTGCTTGCTGATGTTGCCAAGAAAGGAGCTTGTGTACAGATCTGGTGCCCTGGATTGTGTATCTCTGTCCAGAAGACACATCTCTTGATAGCCTGGCTCTGGTGGTCAGCAAGGTTTATGTTCACAGGATCAATGGAATGGCAGCAAACAAAGAAACAGTTCTTAAATGGCTAGCACCCCAAGTCTCAGCACAAAGAAAACAGACAGAAATGTCCTTCTCTTAGTTTCCCTTAGAAGAGGTATATTTGCATGTTTTAAAAGCTCCTACCTGGAAAGGAATAAATGAAACAAGATGGGATCAGGAGGGAGATAAACCATAAGAGACTCTTAATCTCACAAAACCAACTGAGGGTTGCCAGGGGCAGGGGGGTAGGGAAAGGGTGGTTGGGTTATGGACACTGGTGAAGGTATGCATTATGGTGAGTGCTGTGAAGTGTGTAATTCTGGCGATTCACAGACCTGTACCCCTGGGGCTAATAATACATTATATGTTAATAAAAAAATTAAAATATTTTTTAAAAAAAGATCCTACCTGAAGATCAGCTTCCAATCAGCCTGCATCTAGGTACTGAGATCTCCCCTTTGGGACTCTAATAGGCTAGGACATCGTCAACTATTTGGAGCCACTAAGACCAAAGAAGACTGCGAAGACTGCTTAGACAATTACAAAGATTTTAGGAACAACCAAGATCTAGAGAAGTGTTGAACAATAAAGATCATCTCCTACATGAGACCTCTCCATCACAACTGGGAGAGGTATCTGTTTTATGTAACACATAGAAACCAGTACAGAGAAGCAAAGAAAATGAAGGAACAGAGGAACATGCTCCAAACCAAAGAGCAAAATAAAATCTCAGAAGAAGAGGTAAGTGATTTACCTGATAAAGAGTTCAAAATAATGGTCATAAAGATGCTCACCAAGCTCAGGAGAACAATGCATGAACAAAATGAAAATTTCACCAAAGAGACAGAAAATATAAGAAAGTACCAAACAGAATCACAGTGATGAAGAATACAATTAGTGGACTAAAAAGTACAACAGCAGACTAGGTGAAGCAGGAGAAAGGATCAGCAAACTTGAACACAGGGCAGTGGGATTCATCTCATCAGAACAGCAAAAAGATAAAGAATAAAATAAAGAGTGAACATAGCTTAAGCGATTTAGAGGAGAACATCAAGCAGACTAATATTTGCACTATAGGGGTCCTGGAAGGAGAATAAAGAGAGAAAAGGCAGACAAAATTTGAAAAAAATAATGGCTGAAAACTTTCCTAACCTGGGGAAAGAAACAGACATTTAGATCCAGGAAATTCGGAGACTTTCAAATAAAATGAACCCAAAGAGGCCCACACCAAAACACACAGTATTAAATTGTCAAAGTCAGGAAGAGAATCTTAAAAGTAGCAAGAGAAAAACAACTTGTTACATACAAAGGAAACCCCATAGGACTGTATAAGCAGATTTTTCAACAAAACCTTTCCAGGCCAGTAGGAAATGGTATAATATATTCAAAGATCTGAAAGGGAAAAACAAACAAACAAACAAACAAACAAAAAACCCACCAGTAAAGTTGTCCTTCTGAATTGAAGGAGGGATAGTTTTCCAGATAAGAAAAACACAAAGGCATTCGGTATCATTAGATTGACCTTATAAGAAATGTTAAATGGAACTCAGTAAACTGAAATGAAAGGGCACTAATAAGTAAAAGAAAATGAACATATAAATTTCACTGGTAAAGATAAATATATAAAATTAAGGTAATAAAATGCTGTTCTGGTGGTGGATAAATCACTTATATATCTAGTATGAAGGTTAAAAAGAGGAAAAAAAAGTAAAAAGAATCAAATTCCAAAATCTGTTAATGAATACACAGATAAAAATATGTAAATTGTGACATCAAAAACATAAAATGTGGGTAGGGAGGAGAGCAAAAATATAGAGCTTTAGAATGCATCCCAATTGAAGCTTAAAATAGACTATTATAAATACAGTTGTTTTATGTAAGGCTCATGGTAACCACAAAGCAAAAACCTGCAGTAGATACAGTAGATACATAAGATAAAGAGAAAGGAATCTAACCATACTACAGAAAATCATCAAATCACAAAGAAAGCAAGAGCAGAAAAAGGAAGAAGGGAATTACAAAACAACCAGAAAACTAACAAACTGGCAATTATGTACATCCTTATCAATAATTACTTTAAATATAAGTGAACCAAATTCTCCAATCAAAAGACAGAGTGGCTGAATGGATTAAAAAAAAACAAGACTCGGGGTGCCTGGGTGGCTCAATGGGTTAAAGCCTCTGCTTTCAGCTCAGGTCATGATCTTGGGGTCCTGGGATCAAGTCCCACATCGGGCTCTCAGCTCAATGGAGAGCCTGCTTCCCCCTGTCTCTCTGCCTGCCTCTCTGCCTACTTGTGATCACTCTCTCTCTGTTAAATAAATAAAATCTTAAAAAAAAAAAAAGAAGACTCATCGACCTGCTGCCTACAAGAGACTCATTTCAGATCTAAAGGCACACACAGACTAAAGGTGATGGAATGCAACAAGATATTCCCAGCAAATGTTAACCAAAATGAAGGTAGGGTAGCTACATTTCTATCAGACAAAAACAGATGTTAAGAAAAAGATTTTATTAAGAGACAAAGGTCATTCTATAATGATTAAGGGGTCAATCCAACAGGAGGATATAGCATTTGTAAATATCTGTGCACTAATATATGAACATCCACATATATAAAGCAAATATTAACAGAACTAAAGGGAGAAACAAACAGCAATACAAAAATAATAGGGGACTTTAATACCCAATTTTCATCAATGGATGGATCATACAGACAGAAAATCATTAAGGAAACATAGTCCTTAAAACATTAGAACAGATGGACTTAACAGACTGTATACACTCCAACCAAAAGCAACAGAATACACATTATTCTCAAGCATGCGTATAACATTCCTCAGAATAGATCATATGTTAGGCCACAAAACAAGTCTTAACAAATTTAAAAGCACTGAAATCATACCAAGTGTCTTTTCTGACCACACAGTATGAAACTGAAATTATAAGAAAAAAAACCAGAAAACTAACAAATATATGAAGATTAAACATCTCTAAACAACCAATGCATCAAAGAATAAATCAAAAGAGAAATAAAAAGCGCCAAAAAAAAAACCTTGAGGCTTATATGCAACTAATGAATCGATAAACTCTACCTTTGAAACTAAAACAAAACAAGAAGCTGCTCTTTAAAATACTTTGATGCTGAATTGTTTATCACATAAATGTTGGTACCTCTAATTTCTTCATTGTGAATTTTATCAATATAAACTTACTTTTTCTTACTCTTATCAATATAAACTTACTTTTTCTCCATAAAAAAAATACCTTGAGGCAAATGAAAATGGAAATACAACATACCAAAACTTATAGGATATAGCAAAAGCGGTTCTAAGAGGGAAGTTCATAGTAATAAATGTCCACATTAAGAAATGAAGAAAGATCTCAAATAAACAACCTAACTTTATGCTTAAGGAGCTAGAAGAAAAATCAGACCTAAGTTCTAGAAGGAAGGAAATAACAAATATCAGAATGAAAATAAATCAAGTAAAGACTAAAAAGACAATAGAAAATGAAACTAAGAGCTGTTTTTTTTAAAGATAAACAAAATTGATAAATGTTTAACAAGACTCACGAAGAAAAAAAGAGAGGACTCAAATAAAATTAGAAATGAAAGGAGAGCCATTACAACTGATGCCACATAAATGCAAAGGATCATAAGAAACTACTATAAACAATTAATATGCCCCCAAAATGGATAATCTAGAAGAAATGAATAAGTGAATTCAGTAGGGCTGCCAAATACCAAATTAATATAAGTAAATCTGTTGCTTTTCATACACTGAAATTAAGTAGCAGAAAGATAAATTAAGAAAACAATTCTACAGATTCAATGCACTCCTTATCAAAATACCAATAGTATTTTTCACAGATGTGGAACAAATAATAAAAAAAAATTTGTAGAAGCACAAAAGAACCCAAATAGCCAAAGCAATATTGAGAAAGAAGAATAAAACTGTCTCAGATTTCAAGATGTACTATAAACTTATAATAAAACAGTGCAGTACTGGCATGAAAATAAACACATAGATCAACTGAACAGAATAGAGAGCCCCAAAAGAAAGTTACACCTATATAATCAGTTAACCTATGACAAAGGCAGCAAGACTATACAATAAGGAAAGACAGTCTCTTTAATAAGTGATGCTGCGAAATCTGCAAAAGAATGAAACTGGACCACTTTTTTTACACCATACACAATAATAAAGTCAAAATGTATTAAAGACTTAAATGTGAGACCTGAAACCATAAAACTCCTACAAGAAAGCAGTAATCTCTTGGATATTAGCCTTAGCAACATATTTATGGATGTCTCCTATTTTTAAATTTTTTTATTTTATTTATTTTTTATGGGTATGTCTCCTTAGGCAAGGGAAGTAAAAGCACAAATAAACTATTGGGATTATACCAAGCTAAAAATCTTTTGCACAGCAAAGGAAATCACCAACAAAACAAAATACCACCTACTAAATGGGAGAATATATCTGCAAATGATATACCTGTTAAGGGGTTAATATCCAGAATTTATGAAGAACTTATATAACTCAACACCAAAAAGTCCCAAATAATCTGATTTAAAAATGTGCATTGGACGTGAATAGACATTTTTCAAAGAAGGCATATAGATGGCCAACAGACATAGGAAAAGATGCTCAACATCACTAATCATTAGTGAAATGCAAATCAAAACCCCAATGAAATATCACCTTACACTTGTCAGAATGGCTAAAAAAAATAATTGTTGGCAAGGATGTGGAGAAAAATGAACATTCATTCGCTATTAGTGAGAATGTAAGTTGGTAAGTTGGCGAAGCCACTAGGGAAAACAGTATGGAAGTTTATTAAAAAATCAAAAATAGAGGTACCATAGTAAATACCAATCCATTAATGCCCCTACTGGGTATTTACCCAAAGAATACAAAAACACTAATTTGCAAAGATACATGCACCCCTGTGTTTACTGCAGCATTATTTACAATACCCAAGATGTGGAAACAACCTAAGTGTCGACACAAAGATGAATGAAAAAAGATGTGGTATATATACACAATGGAATATTACTGAGCCATAAAAAAGGATGTGACCTTACATTTGCAGCAACATGAATGGACCTACAGGGTATTATGCTAAATAGTATAACCCAGACAGAGAAAGGCAAGTACCATATGATTTCACTTTTATGTGTAATCTAAAAAACAAAATGAAGGAACTAACAAAAATAGCAAAACAGAATCTTAAATACAGAGAGCTGGTGGTTGCCAGTGGTGTTGGGGATGAGCAAAAAAAGTAAGGGGAGTGGGAGGTACAGTCTTCCAGTTTTGTAATGAATAAGTCATGGGATGAAAGGCACAGCATAGGGAATATAGCCAATGGTATTTTAATAGCATTATATGGTGGCAGATGGTAGCTACACTGTAGGGAACATAGCATAACATCTAGAGATGTCAAATCACTACGTTGTACACATGAAACTAATATAACATTCTATGTCACCTATACTTCAACAATAGCAACATTTTAAATAAACTTTCAGCTAGACTCACCAAGAAAAGAGTGAGGACTCAAATAAAATTAGAAATGAAAGAGGAGACACTACAAATGATACCCTAGAAATGCAAAGGATTATAAGAAAGTATTATAAACAGTTATATCTAAAAATTTGGACAGCCTAAAAGAAATGGATAAATTCTTAGAACATACAACCTACCAAGACTTAATCATGAATAAAGAGAAAATATGAACAAATCAAAAACATAAGAAACAACAAGTTTGGCAAGGATATGGGAAAAAAGGAACCCTCTTACCCTGTTGGGCAGAATGCAAATTGGTGTAGCCATTGTGAAAACGGTATGGAGTTTCCTCAAAAAATTAAAGATAGAAATATCCTAAGATCCAGAAATTGCACTACTGGGTATTTTACCCAAAAAATAAAAAGACACTAATTCAAAGGGATACATGCACCCTGATGTTTACTGTACCATTATTTACAATAACCAAACTATGGAAGCAGCCCACAAGTCCTTCATTAGATGAATGGATAAAGATGTGGGTTGTGTGTGTGTGTGTGTGTGTATTCAGCCATATTATTGGTGTATTATTCAGTCACAAAAAAGAATGGAATCTTGCCATTTACAACAGGGACAGAACCAGAGAGAATAATGCTAAGTGAAATAAGTCAGTCAGTGAAAGATGAAAACCATATGATCTCACTCTTATGTGGAATTTAAGAAACAAAACAAATGAGTAAAGGAAAAAAAAAAAGGGAGAAAGACAAACCAAAAAACAGACTTTTAATTACAGAGAACCAAAAATGGTTACCAGAGAGAAGGTGGGTGGAGGGATCAGGGAACTAGAGTATGGGGATTAAAGAGTACATTTATTATGATAAAAAAATAAAATGATAAAAACAAATAAAACTCGGGTACCTGGGTGGCTCAGTTGGTTAAGTGTCAGCCTTTGTATCAGGTCATGGTCCTAGGGTCCTGGGATTAAGTTCTGCATTGGCTCCCTGCTCAGCAGAAGTCTGCTTTTCCCTCTGCCCCTCCCCCTGCTCATGTGCTTGCTCTCTCTCTCTCTCTCTCTCTCTCACACACACACACACAAAAATAAATAAAATCTTTTAAAAAATTAAAATCAATCAATCTTAATACCAAAAAAAAAATCTGAGCAGAACAATTATAGCAAGGAAATTAGACTAGTAATAAAAAACTTCGCAAAAAACAAAAGTCCAGGACCAGAGGTCTTCATAGGTAAATTCTTGCAAATGTTTAAAGAAGAATTAATATCACTTCTTCCCAAATTCCTTCCTAAAATTGAAGAGGAGAGAACACTTCCAACACCTTTTACAAGGCCAGCATTACCCTGATATCAAACCATAAGAGAGAAAGAGAGAGAAAAGAAAGAAAATTACAGTCCAGTATCCCTGATGAACATAGATATGAAAATCCTCAAGAAAGTATTAGCAAACTGAATTCAATGATACATTAAAAGGATCATATGCCATGATCAAATTGGATTTATTCCAAGGATGCAAAGATGGTTTGACATCTGCAAGTCAATGTGATACACCACATTAACAAAATGAAGGATAGAAATCATATGATCATCTCACTACATGCAGGAAAAAGCATTTGACAAAATTCAACATCAGTTCATGATAAAACCTCCCAATAGCGTAGGTACAGAGGGATATCTCTCAAGATAATAAATACTGTATATGAAAAACTCACAGCTAACATTATACTCAATGAAGAAAAACTAAGATTTGCCTCTGAGATTAGGAACAAGACAAAGATGCCTACTCTGAGTACTTTTATTCAACATATTACTGGATGTCTCAGCCAGAGCAATTAGGCAAGAAAAATAAATAGAGGGCATCCAAATCAGAAAGGAAGAAGTGAAACTATCTTGATTTGAAGATAATATAACAGCATATGTAACAAAACAAAACAACAACAACAAAAAAACTAAAGACTCCACCAAAAACTATTAGAAATAATAAATAGTAAAGTTGCAGGATATAAAATCAACATACAAAAATCCATTGTGTTTCTGTACACTAGTGACAAACTAGCAGAAAGAGAAATTAAGAAAACAATCCTGAAAAAACAAAAAAGAAAAGAGTAATCCCAGGGCACTGGGTGGCTCAGTCAGTTAAACATCTGACTCTTGATTTCAGCTCAGGTCATGATCTCAGCATCCTGGTATGGAACCCAGGATGGGTTCCCTGATCAGCACAGAGTCTGCTTGTCTCCCTCTCCCTCTACCCCTCCCCCTGCTTGTGCTTGCTCTCCTAAATAAATAAATCTTAAAAAAAAAAAAAGAAAACAATCCCATTTACAAATGCATCAAAAGGATAAAAATACTTAGGAATAAATTTAATGAGAGGGATGAAAGACCTGTGCCCTGAAAACTATAAGACATTAATGAAAGAAATTTAAGATGACACAAATTAAATGGAAAGATAGTCCATGTTCAGGATTGGAAGAATTAATATTACTAAAATGTTCATATTACACATAGCACTTTACAGTTTCAATGCAATGCCTATCATAATTTCAATTGCATTTTTCACTGACATAGAACAAACAATTTTAAAATTTGTATGGAACTACAAAGGACCCCAAATAGCCAAAGGAACTGAGAAAAGAAGAAAATTCGGTGCACCATGCTACCTGATTTCAAACTGTATTATAAAGCTATAGTAATCAAAACAGTATGGTACTGACATTAAAACAGACACATAGATTAATGAAACAAAATAGCCCAGAAATAAACCCACATATAAATGGTCAATTACTTTATGACAAGGAGCTAAGAATATACAAGGAGAGTATCTTGAAAAAATGGTATTGGGAAAATTGGACTGCCACAGGGAAAAGAATGAAACTAGACCACTTTCTTATACCATACACAAAATTAGCTCAAAATGGCTTAAAGACTTAAATAAGATATGAAAGCATAAAACTTCTAGAAGAAAACATGGGGTAAGCTCCTCAAAATTGGTCTTGACTATGAAATTTGGATTTGACAGCAAAACAAAGGCAATAGAAGCAAAAATAAATAAGTGGGACTACAGCAAACTCTAAAACTTCCATACAGCAAAAGAAACAGTAATAAATAAATAAATAAATAAATAAGCAAGCAACCCATAGAATAGGAAGAAATATTTTTAAATCCTATACCTGATAAGGGATTAATATCTAAAATACATAAAGAACTCGTACAACTGAATAACAAAACAGAACAAAACTGAAAACAAAAAATATGATTTAAAAAAATGGGCTGAGAAACAGAAATGCAAAGATGCTCAGCATCATTAATTATCAGGGAAATGCAAATCAAAACAACTATGAGATATCACCTCACACCTATCAGAATGGCTAAAAACAACAACAAGAAAAAGGAACCCTCATGCACTGTTCGTGGGAATGCAAACTGGTGCAGTAACTGTGGCAAACAGTAAGGAGGGTCCTTGAAAAATAATTACCATATGATCCAGTAGTTCCACTACTAAGTATTTACCCAAAGAATATGAAAACATTAATTCAAAAAGATATATGCACCCTTATGTTTACTGCAGCATTATTTTCAATAGCCAAAATATGGAAGCAATCCAAGTGTCCATCAAAAGATGAATGAATGAAGAGGTGGTATATATATATGCACAGAATGTTATTCAGCTCTAAAGAAGAATGAAATCTTGCCATTTGCTACAACATGGATAGATCTAAAGGGTATAATGCTAGGTAAAGTAAGTCAGAGAGAGACAGATACCATATGGTTTCACTCATATATGAAATTTAAGAAACAAAACAAACAAGCAAATAAAATAAGAGACAAATGAAAAGCAGACTCTTAAATATAGAGAACAAACTGGCAGTTACCAGATGGGAGGTGTTTGGGGGGATGGGTGAAATAGGTAAAGGGTATTAAGAGTACACTTATCTTACTTATCTCCATGAGCACTGAGTAATGTATAGAATTGTTGAAATACAATCTTGCATATCTGAAACTAATAGAACACTGTACATTAATTATACTGGAGTTCTAAAAACTCCAGTTTTTAGAAGGATCTGTATGGACATTTTTTTCAAAGAAGATATATATATGGCCAATAGGCACATGAAAAGGTGCTCAACATCACTAACCATCAGGGAAATGCAAATCAAAATCACAATGAGATATCATCAAAAAGACAAGAAATAACAAGTGTTCACGAGAAAATGAGAAAAGGGGATGCAACCTGGTACAGCCACTGTGGAAAATGGTATGGAGGTTTCCTCAAAAAATTGAAAATAGAACTACCATATGATTCAGCAATCCTACTTCTGGTTATTTATCCGAAGGAAACAATCACTATCTTAAAAAGATATCTGCATTCCCATGTTCATGACAGTAGTATTTATATAGCCAAGACATGGAAACAACCTAAGTGTCTATCAACAAAAGAATGAATAGGGGTGCCTGGGTGGCTCAGTGGGTTAAGTGCCAGCCTTTGGCTCAGGTCATGATCTCAGGGTCCTGGGATCGAGCCCTGCATCGGGCTCTCTGCTCAGCAGGGAGCCTACTTCCCTCTCTCTCCCTACATGCCTCTCTGCCTACTTGTGATCTCTCTCTCTCTCAAATAAATAAATAAAATCTTTAAAAAACAAACAAACAAAAAAACAAATGCATAAAGGAAATGGGGTATGTGTATATACACACAGAGTGGAATATTATTCAGCCATAAAAAGAAGGAAGTCCTGCCATTTGCAATCCTTAAGGGCATTATACTAAGTGAAATAAGTCAGAGAAAGACAAATAATATATGTTCCTACCTATACGTAAAATCTAAAAAGCCAGACTGAGAAACAAAAAACAGATTGGTGGTAGGGATATAGGGGAGTGGGAAAAATGGGTCAAGGTCGTCAAGAGGTACAAAATCCCAGTTTTAAGTCCTGGAAATGTAATGTTGAGCATAGTGAATCCAGTTAACAATACAGTGTTGTATATTTGAAAGTTGCTAAGAGAGTAAATCTTAAGAGCTCTCATCTCAAGAAAAAAAAGATTTTGTAATTATGTGTAGTGATGGATGTTAATTAAACTTGTGATAATCATTTCACAATATAAACAAACATCAAATTATATTGTACACCCAACATTAATGCAATGTTATGTGTCAATTTTATCTGAATATAAATAAATAAATACATGAGTAAAGACATAAAACTTCAACCAAGCCATTTGTATCGCCTAGCATGCTTCCTCACTCCGCCTTAAAGTACAATCTGACAGCAAATAATTCATTACTAATTTTATGCTTACTAAGGCAGAGACCAAGATATAAGGAGATGAGACAACACTATTCTTTTAATAAAATCTATTCTCTTTTCATCTGCCTGTCCCTCTCCATCCCAGGTTTAAGAAATTTGAAGGTTCACAGAATTATGTGTTTATAGGAAGTTCTAAAACCAACAGCAGTTTAATTGCTTAAACCCAATTTACGGAGGCCAGTAAATTTACCGCGTGGTCAAGGAAGCCACAAAGAAGAAAACCGAAGAAGGCTAGAAGCGGTTGCTGATGTTAACAGTGTTCCTCCCACTTGAGAAGGCAAAGCCTTTGTCAGGCTTAGGTTCACATCTCAACCCTGTGGTAGGCACAGTTGTACACAGCTCAGATTTCCCTTCAAGCTGTGAGGTGGGCACTTACTGGACAACCTCCAGCTGTAGCACGTTTGGGAGTCACTGTAGCGTTCACACTGAGATCGCCACTCCCCAGGGACCCTCCCCCAGCCAACACCTGGGCCCAGCAGTTATGAGGATCTGGCCATCACTGCCCAACATGGGGCTCCTTTCCGGGCAATCTTTGTGCTGGAGACTGCTCAGAGGTGCACGGCAATCTGCCTCTCCTGGCCCATCCTCCTTCCTTCACCCTTTCCTTTCATGGGTGTCAGACTTGCACTGGGGCCTAAAGTCTGCCTGATCCTTTCTCTGCCTGGGCCCTTTCTCTGCCTGGTCCTCCTTGCTCTCCCCTTTGTCTTTCCAGGTGTTATGTCCAATAAATCTCTTGTACTTCTAGAACTCTATCCTGGCACCTGGTTCCCAGAGAAGTTACCCCAAATCACATTTTGTTTCCTTATCTCTAAAAATGAAGATACTATATCTGTAATTAGATTTGTAAGGATTAAATAGCATCTATACATAGATCCTTGAATATAGAAAGCAGTTGAAGATAAAATGGAGCAGGTGGATGGGGGCTGCTGAAAAACTGTCTGTGTACCTTCTATGACGGTTCTAAGTTCCTAGTCCTATGTCCTGCTTTATAGCACATTATCCTAGGTACTGAAGAGAAAAAATCGGATGAGCTTCTGAATGCTCAGTGGGGACTGGCCATACAACTATAGTGGTTGGGGTCACACTCGATTCCCTTTCTAATATAGTAGGATATTCCCAGAGGATTTTTCCTCAGAAAGCAAAACCACATTTAGGCCCCTTTCGAAATGACATTTTCAATTGGCACCAAAGAAGCACCATCACGAAACACCCCGCCTCATAGTCCTGGTGGTTATTTTGATGTTAAAGGAGAACAGACTGGATCAAGTTGGCATCTGTCTTGGATATTTCAGAACCAGGTACTGATATCAAGGAATGTGGAGGGCTCTCCAATGTCTCTTTAAAGTGACGGCGCTTAGCTTAATATCTGTGTGAAACAGGTGCTCACTAGGTGTTATCTGATTTAACAGCAGAAAAATCATTGCGTAATTGAGTAGATGCACTCTAAGCACTGTGCAGACACTTGGAAGAAATGAAGAACTATTCCTCCACACTAGTACCTGAGGGAACAATAAGGTTATTGCTGAGAAGAACAAAGAGAAAACACAATAGAACAAGAATGCATTCTTGGGGACAATGAAACCAAAAAAGGATAGCCTTGGTGTTTTGTTCTATAATGAACTTGTCTTCAGAAGAAAAAAATGTCTGAATAATCCGTCGGAAAATAAAGAGAAGAAAACCCAGGACGTTATTAACTAGCCGCGCACGTGGCTTCCTCACCCTCCTCAAAAGAAGGGCAGAGACCACCTCTCTCCTGCTCCCAAGCTGTTTACCTCCTCTGCGGCACATGCCTGGGGCTCACTCCTGAGTGATTTCGGTAGAAGGAGCACAGTCTAGAGAAGCGCCAGACTAACTCGTCTTAGAAAAGAACCACTTATTCGGTAAAGAGCTGCGCAAGTAGCTCATTTCATCTTAATTAGCCCAAGACAGGACTTCTTAGTGCTCTGCTTTCTTATCTACACTATCCTTCCTGCTGCGAGGGAGGAAGATGTTGGCATCTCGACCAGCAACTCAGCCTCAGGGACCAGAAGCAAGACGGGCAGATCCAAAGGTGCTGTGAAAGTGGGTGGCCCCTGGAGTGAAGGTGCCTTTTCGCCGGCATGAGCTAGACCATGCGGCAGGAGAGGGCTCGAAAGTGACGTCTGGCAGCCGTGTTCGACAACTGGAATACACACCCCAGCTCTGCGCGGGGAAGACACGAGGCCCCCGAGGGGCCTCTGGTCTCATGGACTGTATGGGCCCCTCCATTTGAAGGGAAGACCGGTTGGAAAATGAAAATGAAAGGAAGGATGATCTTGTGGCTTCAGAAATGCCTTAGTTCCTGGTAAGAAGCCTTCCCACTTCTCTGTTACTGCTGGAGACCAGCGCTGGTCCACAGGAAGAGAAGCTGAGAGCTCGGGAGGCCCGTCGTGAACCGTTGCTGTGTTTCCACCACCTGGCGCCGGCACCACACAGAGTCCTCGGGGCGCCTGGAGGGTCTGTGCCGCCAGAGACGAGGGGTGAGGATGTCCCCTGCTCCGGGGTCGCCAGGGTCCCGTGTCACCTGCCGGCTGAGGAACCCCCTCCCCCCCAACTCTCTGTCGTTCATTTACACGTTGTTCTCACTCAGCCTCTCACAGGAAGGCATCTTTCTGCAAGTGCTGTAGACGTTATGTGTGACAAAACAAGCACCGTATAAATAGCTTTTCACTTCTAATTGCGACGTGCCGCTCCCATTTTGCTCCCTGAAGCTCTGAAAAGGGACCGTCCCAAACCCCGAATAGCACAGAAGCCCTGGGATTGTCAGTCAGTGTCTACCGCTGAGGGAGGGCAAAGATGGAGAGAGAACAGCAGGAGACCTGGGAGGCCCTTTCAGGCTTGAAGGAGCATGTTTCTCCAGCACCCCGATGGTTTCCAGGAGTACCTGATAGGTCAGCTCTCTGACGCATCGCTCCAGCCTGCGGGCTTCCTTCTGGGCCTCCGCCCTGCGACGGATTTCCTCCTCCAGTTTACCTTCCAGTTCGCAAACCCGCAACGAAACCCTGACCTCAGACCACAGGCTGGCAGCCAGCAAGCCAGGGTGACATCGTATTTGCCGACTGGCACGGTCCTTTGCAATAGAACGACGTCATCTAGAAAGATGCGTTCACTCTCCTTCCAGCCATGATTAAACAGGGCCCCGTCTCTGGGAACACTGGCTCGCCTAAAGTGAGTGGATTAAATTCTGTGGGTTTATAAAAGGCCTGTTAAACTCTGAAGGCTGTGAGAGGCTCATGCACGCAGAAGTGACAATTCTCCTGTTAGATCACAAAATACACATATACGCGTGTGTAGGGACATCGGTGAGTATACAGAGAATAAGCTACGTAGAGCACCCTTTAAGGATCCAGCCACTTTCCATAAAAAAAAAAATAATAAAAAATAATAAAATTAAATAAAATTAAATTAAAAAATAAAATATATTAAAAATAAAAAAAGGATCCAGCCACTGTGCTGTGTTCTCTACGGTCAGAAGCTGCCTTCTCTACGGTCACCTCTGACTCTCTGAAATCTGACCTTGAGGCTCTGTGGCGGATGCGGCACGTGCCGCCTGGCAGGCCTGTTGTGTGGGCGAGCTGTAGAACACTGATGACCTGCCTGCAGCCTCACGGAGTCCTATAAGCAAAGCTAACATTCATTCAACAAATAGTTTATGCCAGCCACACACCAGGCCCCAAGGCTAGAGATACAGCCATGCACAGAACAAACAAAAATCTCTCCCCTATATGAGCATACATTTTAATGAGGGGGAACACACAAAGCAGAATATAGAATATGTTCAGTGGTGAGTTTGGAGAAATAAAATGGAAACGGGCGTAGAGACTTGAGGGAGGAAGGGTATTGGTTGCTCCTTCTCTTCCCCTCGGTGTCCGTGGCTCTCTTCCCTGCCTTCCTCTTGACACAAATGCCACCTTCTCTACAGGGCCTCCCTGACTATCCTTTAAAAAATTGCAGTCTAATGTCCGAGGCAGGAATGTGCCCGGAACGTCTGGCCCCATCTCTTACTCCCTGCTTCTTTCCCTCCACTTCAGACACACTGTTCTTGCTCTTCCTTAGGGAGGGCAAGTCAGCAGGTGTACCAGTTCCTTATAGATGAAGCCCATTAAAATAATCTTCTAACCCCCTATCATACAGGAGCCTAATACATAGTTCTATCAGATGAGACATGAGACGATGAGACCCCCTTTAAGATGAGATTTTCCCACATGTATTTTTAAGTGTATTAAAACTCTGGGAAAACCGCTATTACATCAAACCTTAGACATCATATAATTTCACCTGTAAATATATCATTATGTAAGCCTAACAGATAATAGTATTATGATTATGTTTTTAAGAAAATTAATCATAATTCCTTAGTATCAGCCGATATCAGGGGCTCATTGCTACTGAGTTAACACTGGTTCTAGGACTTAATGGTGGAGAAAGAGCAATTGGAACAAAATTAAATCCTGCAATCTTAAATTTGAATTGGAAATACCAGTATCAATCCTGTATTATTTTTTTATTAGGGAAAAAAGACATATTCTAAGTTCTTTAATTTTATACCTATATGTTTTTTTTCTCATACTAGAACACTTGGTTCTTATACAATAAAGATTAAATAATTATTGGTTAAAGAATTGTATTAGTTGGGGCGCCTGGGTGGCTCAGTGGGTTAAAGCCTCCGCCTTCGGCTCAGGTCATGATCCCAGGGTCCTGGGATCGAGCCCTGTATCGGGCTCTCTGCTCGGCGGGGAACCTGCTTCCTCCTCTCTCTCTCTGCCTGCCTCTCTGACTACTTGTGATTTCTGTCTGTCAAGTAAATAAATAAAATCTAAAAAAAAAAAAGGAATTATATTAGTCTTACTCATAGTAGTAATGATAAGATATCGCTATTTGAAACTGCAAGTATGGTACTTCATTTGCTATTTTTTTTTCTTTTGTCCTTAGATGTATCCCATGAGGCTTGTACAAAGCACTATGTTTAAAAGTCACTGGGGATAATTCGTCTGTGGGTTTTATGCTCTCCAAATTGATACACAGTTAGCTTCACTTGTTTCCATTTGTGTTAACATTTTAAGGATTGATTTGTTTTATTCTGCTCTTTGATTTAAACTTGTTTTTAAATTAGGAAGCATGTAAATGTTTTATATGATTTTGCAATCAAAACAATGGAACAAGTTTCATTCAGAAGGTCTCAGTTTCATCTCTGTGTTCTTCTCCTATGGGTAGCTATTTTTATTAGTTTTTGTCTAATCCTGTCACCCCTTCTTTTTGAAAACCTAAGCAAAATGTGTATGTGCACCCATCTTCTAGATTTCCTCTGCTCTTGCACAAAAGCTTGTGACACTACCTATTGACGGTGCCTTTTATCATCATTGTACCACTAGATGGGATCTCCAGAACCTACTACAGAGCTCTTCCTCACTCCTAATTAATCAGCATGATTATATGGAGGTACCATGGATGTGAATTGGAATTCTACTGTATGGATATACCATAAATGTGCAAAAGCAATACTGTATTTGTCAGGGGCCCTTCTGAACCATCAAGTCCCAGTGAAATTTTCTTCCTCTCCTCCTAGCATTTGTCACCAACTTGTACATAGTCATTGAAATCGATTCAATAGTCAAGCGAGATCTTTCTATTTGTTGTTAAGCTCCCTGAAGGCAGGTGCAATGTCATTGTTGTCTGCCTTTCCTGTATCTTCACCAAGCATTTCTTGGTCCTTGATTTAGTTGTTTCCCTTCCACTTTCCCTGGCAGATAAAAAATGTGCCTTCTCTGCAGAGGAAATAACAGGAACAAAGACACAAAAGCAAGACTGCACAGATGTACCCAGCAGGTAACCCCAGCTGTGGGGAGCCTGGAGTTGGTGTGGCTGAATGGGAGAAGATGCATTCTCACTTAGCAGGAAGAGGAAAGGCAGAGTTAATCCAGTCCAAGAAAAGTCTTGTTTGATGGCCCAAAGTCAAATAAGAATGAATAAGTATATTGAGATCTGATGCTCTCAATGATCTACAAGTGCTAAAAAGCAGAAGTGATTAGAGAAATAGGGAACATTTGGAGTGATATTCTAGGATAAGAACTTGAATTGGGAGTCATCATGACCCCATCATGACCCATGCAAACGCCTACCCTAGATTCTAATTTCTGGATTTGCTTTCTGTTCCCCGTCACGGCAGTCTGTTCAGCTTCAACCAGCTTTTTTTGTAAGTCTTTAATTGTCTGCTCCATATTCTTTCTCATCCTCTCCAAGTGAGCATTGGTGTCTTGCTCCTTCTTCAGTTCTTCTGATATGTTCGCTGCCTAAAACAGAAAAAAAGGAGCTGGGATAAGATGGCAGCCAAGTGACCTTCTCATTTCCACCCACAATCATCAGGTCATGATTTGACCAGATGTCATGTCTTCCTCTTAGTAATAATCTCCTCCCACCCCTCTGTCCCTAACTTGGGTCACCCTCACATTTGTCAACGATATGGCAATCAAGATAACATCAGCTACCGGAGAAACTGGGGTGAGGGGTAGCAGAAAGTATTTAGAGATGAAGCACTGCATGAACATTGCACACCACAAAAGAAAGCTGACCAACCGGAACAACAGCTCTGAGTGGACGAAAGCCCAGGACGTGCCCTGTAGTATCTTGCATCAGGACAAGTATGGAAGGATGCCTATGAAAATCTTTCACATCTCACTTTTATAATTCTGTGATTCACAACAGCAAACAAGTTTAGGCTTCAGGAATTTGGCAGCTACGGATGCACTCAGTGCCAATCATCTGGCACAAGGAAGGTAAATTCTTGCTTGTGAAGCCTGCTCTTGGCTTTGGCTATGTGTACAAGGGCTTGATGTCTCGACAAAATTATTAAGAACTGGTTCATGAATCTCTCAGTGCATTTAATGTAAGAACACTGTCCTCCCAGCCAAAGCTTCTCTGTCTATCAGGTTACCAACCATCTGTATAATTTAAATGTGAGACGTCTGTGCAGATGGTGAGGGCAAAGAATGAATTATGGAGGCAACTCTGGGTTCTGCTATTTGGGGTTGGGACTCAGAGCTGAACTATTAGAAAACTGGAAGGTGGAGGAAGAGGTAGTGAGGTTCATTTTTCAACATTGTCAAGAAACTCTTATAAAGGCACGCGAGAGCAGCTAGTCTTCATAATGCATGACTGCATACATTTCCCAAGCTGGAGTAGACACTCTTCTTATTCCATTCTCTCTATGTGGATTTTCATAAATGTTAAGCATATTATTTTCCTCTTGGCCATCAAACATTTCCAAGCTTTCACATACCTCTTTTCCATCACGAAATGCCTGCCTTGATACAAATGGCTGGGTGATAGGCACTCTTCTCTATTCTTAGAGAGGGCTGGCTTCTGCAGTCACCTGGTATCCAGGGGTTTGGTGCAAAGGTTTTGTTTAGCTCCTCAACTGCCAAATAACTCAGGCGAATATAGACACAAGCTCTTCCCCTCTTTTGAATTTTAAAATGACTAATATAAAATCTAATTAAATGTCTTGTCTCCCCAGTTCCCATACCCCTTTCATCAAGAGGACCAGCTTCCATTCACATAGCAAAATCAGGGCTGCTACACATAGTCGGGCGTTGATGGACCACACAGTCACTTGCTGGGGAGAGAGTGAGTGGAGGCTGCCGTTAAGGGCACACTCTGCTCACCAAGCCTGGGACCTGCAAGATCCTCCATATCTCTCTGCTAATTTTTATGCTGAGTGTCACCTTCTGCTTGCTATGCCCTTTGAGAGACGTGCTGCACCTGCCCACAGGCGGTGCCCAGCAGTGGCCTTTCTTCAGTTCCCACAAAGCTTCAGACAAGGCTGGCTGCCAATGCTGAGGTTAGTGCCACTTAGGAAAAGCACCCTCATCCACAATTTTAAACTTTCGGATGAAGAAGGTACAGCAGCCCTGGAACCCTTCCTTAGCAACCTGATGGTGCTACTCGCACACGGTATGGGCTGGAAGAAGTAAGTGAAACAAGCTTTCTTTCGAGATCATCATCAGCAAACCATTACAGACACTAAGAAAATAGCTATTTGTAGGGACGTACAGGAAGAATTGTTTCTAGACTCTAGATGTATTGGTTCACAAGTGGAAAGTGGCTGAGCTTTAAAAAAAAACACACACACCCAAAAAAAACCCTCTTGCTTTCATGAGGTTTTGCTTATAGCAATTCAACTGCTCCTTTTTATTGTCTGAGTAGGTTGGAAGGGAGGAGCTAATTGGCCTAATTTTTCAAAATGGGAACAGAGAGGCAGAGGGGTCAGCTAATCTGCTCCTGGCTGTATGGAGAATCAATGGAATGCTTTTTGGCCGCAGATCTGCCTCTACCCCTTGGCTACTGCTCCGGTCAACTCTGGAAGACGGGATTGAGGAAGCAGTCAATGGACCCACCTCAGTGGCTGCCTTCTTGACCTTCTCTTCTGCATTTTGACACTTCTGCACTGCCTCTTCGGCTTCTTTCTGCATCCTGGCAACATCGACCTCCAGTTTCTTCTTCTGGCTGAGGAGGCTAGTGTTCTAAAGCAAAGCAGCACTCTTGTTAGGCAAGTTGAGACCAGTGATGCAAAAGCCAGCTGGTCGGTGGCCGACATGCAACGGGAATGTGGTAGAAACAAGTGTTCCAGAGCACAAGTCGGGGTCAGCGGCAGATATTCGGGGAGCAGGAGGTTGAGGAATAAAAATCAGTTTCCAGGGGCGCCTGGGTGGCTCAGTGGGTTAAACCTCTGCCTTTGGCTTGGGTCATGATATCAGGGTCCTGGGATCAAGCCCCGCATCGGGCTCTCTGCTCGGCAGGGAGCCTGCTTCCCCCTCTCTCCTTCTGCCTGCCTCTCTGCCTACTTGTGATCTCTTTCTCTCTGTCGAATAAATAAATAAAATCTTTTTAAAAAATCAGTTTCCAGTATGCTGCTCCAGGAAAAACAAAAACAAAAACCCCACTTCCTCTTTATCTGCCTCCCTTTCTATCTGACTTTGCAGTGAGGAGGCGGGAGGAGTAGCTCAGATGAGCCTCATCCCCTAGCCCTTCGGAAGCCTCCACCACAGGGCGGGATGCCTGGTGTTCTGTGGCTGGTACTGCCCTAATTCTTTCTTTCCTGGGTTATGACACTAGAGGCTGAGGCTCCCTTTGCTGCTATTTGGCCCATGTTTGAAGCACAGCTTTTCTGAGGGTGTGAAACCTTAGCACAGAGAATGTAATATAAAAAGCACAGGTTCCTATTTTTGATTTTTCTTCATTGTCCTTTCACTTTTCTCTAGTGAGTACCTCTCTCAGAAAGCAGATTGTACCTTGGAAATAGAAAGATATTCCAGCCTCACACGCTCTGCCCTGCTTCCTCAATGGCATGAAGCATCTTCATCAAGGCCATCATGCTCTGTCCTCCCAGAGAGCTAGGTTCTGTGCCCCCCAACCCAAGATTTTCCCTGGTGGCGGTGGTGGTTGTGTTGAGGATAAGTGTATTTTACTGGGTATTTTCTGGATGCTCACTGTACGTAACTCCATAGAAACTCTTTCTTTGTAAAGCAAGGTATAAATATAAACGCTGACTTGTTTATACATGGAATCATTTAAAATCTGCTAGAGAGATAATTGCCAAAACGTTTTCAAGCTGAATGACTCTAACTGGTTCTTTTGGGGAGGAAGGGATTTAGGAGATATTGTGCAAGAGGGCAATCTAGACGGTCACAGCTTGGGTTTTAAAAAGAACACATGTAGTCAGTCAAGGATAAGTTTGGCCTTGTATCTTTATTCTAGGCTTAGAGGTCTGGGAATGCAGAAGGGACTAAGAAGGTTCCATTAAAGGTTCATTATGTTGGGACGCCTGGGTGGCTCAATTGGTTAAGCGGCTGCCTTCAGCTCAGGTCATGATCCCAGCATCCTGGGATCGAGTCCCACATTGGGCTCCTTGCTCGGCAGGGAGCCTGCTTCTCCCTCTGCCTCTGCCTGCCACTCTGTCTGCCTGTGCTCGCTCTCTCACTCTCTCTCTCTGACAAATAAATAAAATCTTAAAAAAATGTTAAAAAAAAAAGGTTCATTATGTCATCAAAAGATTGACAGCATTCTATTAACTGCAGGGTGCCCTCGCATGATTAATGTTGGGGAGAGGTTCTTGTGAGCAATGTAGTATCACCTAGATATGCTGGTCTAGACAAGGTAGTATCACCTAGATTTGCTGGTCAAAGGGACCAGCAGCATCACCTGAGAATTCATTTGATTCCTGGGTCCCACTGCAAAGATTTTCATTCAGTAGGTCTGAAATGAGACCTGAGAATTTGAACTTTTGTGTTAGTTTCTGTTATACAGCAAAGTGTCAGAAACTCTGCCCTAGAGATCAGGTTTCCACGGCCTAATTTTCTTTTTGTTTTTTCAAATTCATCTCCTCCTCCCTGTGTCTGCTTTTTCTCTGGTTGATATGCTTAGTTCTCTCTAGGCTAGTGTTTTTTCATCATATTGGGACCCACTCGTGCATTATCAGTTATAATAGGCATGGCAAATGATTTATTACCAATAGCTATTAAGTATTACAGATAGATGATTACTTTTTAAAAATTCAATATCTGACTTTATAAGAATCCTGCTCATTGTATTTAGAGAAGCTTTCCTGAGAGAGAAAGAAAATGTTGAAGTGAGTTAGCCTGCCAGGAATTATGCAGAACACACAGCCTATTTGTTCCATATCACATGGTATCTAAAAAGGTTGTGCCATGCACAGTGTTTTGATGGACACAAAAATCAAACTGTAGGCACAAACTAATTGCAATGCTTTCTAGCTGGCATATCTTTGGCTGATCCTTCCTTTTCCCCAGTATTTCTAGGAGGGGGCACAACTGGCATTCTGGGAGGGGCAGTTCTTTATGAGGTAGGATTATCCTGCACCTCGCACAAGTATTAGGATCTCTGAACTCTGCCCAGTTAATGTCAGTGGCACTCCCCAGTCATGGTGGCGACCAAAATGATCCCCCAGATGTTGCTAAATACTCCAGGTATGGCAGCTCTGCCTAATCCACCCTTCACGGCACTCACCAGACTGAACTTCCTAAATGAAAATCTGATCATTTCACTCTTAGCTACCAGAAATTCTTCAATGGATCCCCATTAACTACAAGACAGAATTCAAGCTGCCTCAGTCTCAGACTCAAGTTTCCTGGGGACCTGGCTCTCCCTGCCTTTTAACATCATTTCTCTAATCTCTCCTACCTCCGCCTCACCATGTTCAAGTGAGTATAGCAATTTCCCTCAATAATCCAAATCTCCTCCTCCCCCATGCTTTTGTCTTTGATTTCCAGCTGCAGTTAAGCATATTGTGTATCTAGCTAGGTCTAGGACTGTCAGAGAAGGCTTTCTGTAGGGATGTGCTTGCTCTGACACTACACACCGGCAGTGGGTTGAAGTTCCTTGCTTAGGTCTTCACTTTTTTAGGACGATAGAGACAGGCTGTGTGGATACCATGTATATCTGCTCAGGTTACGTTAGGTGTCCTGGAAATGTTGACTGATCTATTTACTGTACACGAGGGTTTCTCCTGGTTCTATGAGAATGGCAAACGATTTCAGAATTCTTGCTTTGTGTCACTTACATAACCTTCCTTGAGATACCAGAGTCCTGACAGCTCATCAAATCTGTCAGCAGCCACTTAAAATTGTTAGAAATCCCCTGGCTCTGAGGCAGGAACATTTAAAAAAAAAAATCCTGGGATGCTGGGAGAGCATGGGGCTTGGAGGGAACAGGAGAAGCAGGAAAGTGGTTCTGGTACTAGGGAATGTTCATGTCTCTCCAGAATCCTAGCTATCAATGCTCTGAGAGTCCATCCTTTTGGACTTAGTATTATGGGTTATATTGTATACTCTCCAAAAGAGATGCTAAAGTCCTAACCCCAGATCCCTGAATGTGACCTTATTTGGAAATAGAGTCTTTACAGAGGTAATCAAGTTAAAAATGAGATCATTAGGAGCTGTCTAAATCCAATACAACTGATGTTCTTATAAAAAAGGGAAATTTAGACACAAATACGAACAGAGGAAAAACGGTGTCAAGACACGGAGAGGATGCCATGTGAAGGCAGAGGATTGAACTGATGCAGCTATAAGTTGAGGAGCACCAAGGATCGCCAACAAACCACCAGAAGCTAGAAAAAGGCAAGGAATGATTGACCTGCAAGATTCAGAAGGAGCATGGCCCAGCCAACACCTTAGTTTCAGTCATCTAGTCTTCAATACTGTGGAAGAATCAATTTCTGGTGTTTTAAACCACCCAGTTTGTGGTCCTGAGTTGTAACAGCTCTAGGAAACTAATACATCCGGGACTAAATGAAGAGTGTATCCACTGCTTTGCTGCCAAAGACTTAACCTATGCCTCATATGCCATACCCAAGGCCTGACATGGCAGCTTGGTATGGTCCTAGGCTGAACAGTAGGTGGAAACAATGGCCTTCACACTGATGACGCAGCTAATGGGGAGAATTTATGAGCCTCACCTGGGTATGGAAAAGATTGATTCTCTCTGTGGCCCGTAGGAGCTCTTCCTCTGCCAGCCTGCGCCCACGTTCTGTCTGCTTGTACAAGGACCTCAGTTCCTCTAGCTCAGAGTGGAGAACAGAGTCGTGCTTCTCAGCCATAGCCACCTGCTCCTTCAGCTCACTGTTCAGGAGCGTGCTGTCATCTAGCTGCACCCAAAGGTCCTGTGAGAGAAAACACAGGCCTGGGGCACAGATCGCTCTGAGTTCAATGGGCTATGCACCTGCATGTCTGCTCTGAGCAAAGCTCCACCAGTTTAAATTTAAGTATGTTCCTGCTCTCTTGAAGGATTAGATTTGTTGCCCTTACTTTCATTGCTCAACACAGTTGGTCTCTCGGTTTGTTTATTCCCTGCCCCCATAGTACATATACCTTGATCTGAGTCTGAAGCTGGCCCAGGGATTTGGTTGTTTATGACACCTGCCGGTTGGCACAGCTAAGCTGAGGTTCCATCTCACTGAGGTCCCCTTCCACATTCTTCTTCAGTCGGGTCACCTCAATTCTGCTTCTAGTTTCAGAATCCAGACTAGACTGCAGGGAGTCAATAGCACATTGCTGGTTCCTCCTAAATTTAGAATAACATTCCGGGGGCGGGGGGAGAATCATGCACCCAAATTAAGAAAGGTTACCTGCTGTGTACATTAATAGTTTAGGAAACAGAAAAAAATGAAAATTCAAGAAAAATTCTGGGGAATTAACAAAATGAGTCTAAGGTTGTCATTTAAAAACATAGAGGTTGGGGCACCTGGGTGGCTCCATCAGTTAGGTGGCCAACTCTTGATTTCAGCTCAAGTCATGATCTCAGGGCTCTGGGATCAAGCCCTGCATCCACCTCTGCATTCAGTGGGGAGGTGGCTTGAGATTCTCTCTCTCCCTCTCCCTTTGCCCCTCACCCCACTTGCATGCTTAATCACACTCTCTCTCCCTCAAATAAATAAATAAATCTTTTTTTAAAACATAGCGGTTGAAAGGTTAGGTTAATGAGCATCATAACAGATTAAGAATCCTAGAACAACTTCCCACAAGAATCAAGGAAAGTACCAGAATCTTTGTGACATTCCAGTGGGGAGCCTTAGCCTTATCTAAGATGCCCTAAAGAACAGCATAAGGCAAACACCTGGATTTCCTAGAGTGGCTAAGGAGAAAGGAAGGATGCTCTTCCTGACAGCTATAACATTTAAACTACTTTCAATGGCGAAACACATTTGAACAAGGCAAGAAAGAGCCACGCAGGCTAACCTCTCAAGGACCAGCAATACTGCTCTAATGGCCTGTTGATGCTTAGTTCTCCTATAATAGCATGGTTATCTTTCTCTAGGAGTTGGAGTAGTTGAGGGTAAGCTGAGAAAACCAACTGCTGTGTAAATATCGTTTCAGTATTCCTTCCTAACAACAAAGCGCTATGCTGAAACTGTGTTTGCAAAGTGACAGAAGTTTAGACTGGATGTGTGTTCAGGAAAGTAATGAAAAATTCTGGGAAACTCATGACAATCATTTCCCAGCATTCTGGCAGTTAGTTAGGGACTATGTGACTGAATCCTGGCCACTGGATTATGGGCAGAAATGTTTCCAGGCCTTGCCCATACAACATTTTCACTTTTATGGTCTATGACTCCCCTTTTCCACATCTATGGCAAACTTGGTGGCCACATATGGAAGATTGTGGCACCACAAGAAGGAAGAAACCTGGGTTCTTGAATAACTTGGAAAAATAGTGGCTTGCTCTGTAGCCTAGCCTACATTGGCCTTGGACATAAAACAGAGATAAACTCTGATAGTTTGAAGTCACCAAGATTTGTTGTTTGTGAGCCAGGACAGGTTAACTGCTATAACCAACATGCCCTGTTAAACTTATCCTGTGAAACAGGACTTAGTGCTGGAAAGACAAGACAGAGGCGGGAAGAGCCCTCCTATTCTTCATCATAGAGCCCATTATCACAAATAGCAAGAATGTACTCAACTTGTATCAGAATTCGGTCTGCACTGAAATGTCACTGAACCTGTGTCCTCAGCTCTGAGGCCAATCAGCAAGGCATATAGCCCACATTGGGTAGGAGTGTAGGTAGAGTTTTCAATTAGATGACAGGAGGAGGGGCCACTCGTCACAACCACTTTTCTCCCCATTGGTGGGAGGAAGTCTCACAGGTAGTTATGGAAATGTATGGGAAAATATAAAGCCCAGAGTGAGCACCTCTCCTCTGTTAACCCCATGTCCCAGCACCCAGCAAGTTGAGGTCAGCCTCTCATGTCTATTCTTATGTCCTGAGCTTCTGTTCAGCTTCCAGTTCAGAATCCTACAGGGATGCCAGTATATAAAGTTAAAAGAGACTATTACGGTTGAATATGTGCCTTCCCGTTCATATGTCAAAGCCCTAAACCCCAGTACTTCAGAATGTGACTATCTTTGGAGACATGGCCTCTGAAAGAGGTGATTAAGGTAAAATGAGACTGTTGGGTGGGGCCGAATTCAATGTGATTTGTGTCCCTATAAAAAGAGAAAATTTGGACATACACAAACCCACCAGGGATGCACATACACAGAAGAAAGACCATGTGAGGACACAACAGGAGAGGCGCCATTTGCAAGCCAAGGAGAGGCCTCAGGGGAAACCAAACTTGCCAACACCTAGATTGTGGACTTGCAGCTTCCAGAACTGTGAGAAAATAAATTTATGCATTTAAGCCACTCAGTCTGTGTTTCATTATGGCAGCCTAAGCAGACTCACACAGGGACTCACATTCAAAATCACTAAAAGCTCTAAGACGCTTCTTTGTTTTACAGCGAGGAAACTTATTTTCGCCACAGCCAACTATCCTTATGCAGGAACAAAAGCATTCCTAGTTTGGTGTCAAAATCCTCTGTACAGAGATACATTTTACTTAAACAATGTCTCAAGCTGTATTTTTCTACAGTTGTTTATGAATCTTCATGAGAGCCTGCAGACAGTAGAAATTACTGTGGTTTGAGAGGCTTGGATAGGATACAGGCTTAGAGAATGGCCTCTACACGATCAATACATTTCATGTATAGTTATGTTTTAAAATGAAAACTCCTCCAAGTACCTTTAAAAAAAATGAAGCACTCAGGACCAGAACAATATAGTAGGAAGTTCTTCCCCTCACCCCAGAAATGTGGAAGACAATTTGAAAAAGGAAACCAAAAGAAAAAAAATCAGTGTAAAATTTTAAAACTTAAGGAGGGAAACCAACAATAAAACAAAAAGGCAACCTACTGAATGGAAAGGAAATTTCGAGTGATATATCCAGTAAGTGATTAAGATCCAAAATATATAAAGAGCTTATACAACTCAACACCAAAAATAATAATAATGATAATCTGATTAAAAATGGGCAAAAGACATGAATAGACATTTATTCAAAGAAGACATATAGATAGCCAACAGACACAAAAAGAGATGCTCAGCATCACTCATCATCAGGGAAATGTAAATCAAAACCACAGTGAGATATTACCTCACACCTGTGAGAATGGCTAAACTCAGAAACAAACAATAATAAGGGTTAGGGATGAAAAGGAGAATAAAGAACCCTCATGCACTGTTGGTGGGAATGCAAATTTGTGCAATCACTATGCGAAACAGTATAGACACTCCTCAAAAAATCAAAAATAGAATTACCATATGATCCAGTAATTCTACTACTGGACATTTACCCAAATAAAACAAAAACACTAATTCAAAAAGATATATGCACCCTATGTTGATTGCAGCATTATTTACAATAGCCATGATATAGAAGCAACCCAAGTGCCCATCAATAGATGAATGGATAAAGAAGATATGGTACAAACTTCTAGGGGAGATGGAGGGAAGGAGGACCCTGAGCTAACCTCATCCCATGGATACAACTAGATAACAATACATCAATGTAAATAAACCAGAAAACAGCACACAGACTGGCAGAACTGACTTTACATAAATAGAAGTAGAGAAAAGACCACATGGAAGAATGTAGGAAGGGCAGAGACATTGTTGGGACCTAAATGGAGACATGGGATTGTCCACAGTAGTGAGAAACATAGAGAGGAGGGAAACAGACCCTCACACTAAGCACCCCAGGCATGAGGAACCTGTGTGGGAAACACAAATCCCCATAACATTTGGCTTTGAAAACCAGAGGGGCCTGGCTTCACGAGTTCTTATAATTGGGCTTAGTACTTGGAACTTTAAAAATCACTGGGATAGGTTCTGCAAGAGAAATGGAAAACTGAACCCCATCCTTAAAGAGACTGCATAACAAATAGCCTCTCAAAGATACAGCATTGAAGTAACAGTGTGAAAAACACCTGGGCATCCAAATTGGCAAGGAAGAAATCGAACTTTCACTATTTGCAGATGACATGATACTCTATGTAGAAAACCCAAAGAATTCTACCAAAAAATTATTGGAACTAATACATGAATTCAGCAATGTTGCAGGATATAAAATCAAGGTACAGAAATCTGTTGCATTTCTATATAGCAATAATGGAGCAGCAGAAAATGAAATCAAGGAATCGATCCCATTTGCCATTGTACACAAAACAATAAGAAACCTAGGAATACCTAACTAAAGAGGTAAATACTTAACTAAAGTAGTAAAAGATCTATACTCTGAAAACTACAGAACACTTATGAAACAGATTGAAGATGACACAAAGAAATGGAAAAGCATTCCACACTTGTGGGTTGGAAAAACAGATATTGCTAAAATGTCTATATTACCCAAAGCAATCTATGCATTTAATTCAATCCCCATCAAAATACCAACAGCATTTTTTTACAGAAGTAGAACAAACAATCCTAAAATTTATATGGGACTCATACAATAGGTAATTTCTGCATTATCAGGTAGAGCCAAAAGAATAAAATCAGGTAAGAAACTAAGACATTTTTACCCCCTCAATAAAAATTATGAGAGGCACCCGAATAAAAGAAAATGTATTTCTCTTAATTTTGTGAGCCACAAAGGACCCTGAATAGCCAAAGCAGTTCTGAAAAAGAAAGACAAAATTGGGGGGCATCATGATTCCAGATTTCAAGTTATATTACAAAGATACAGTCATCAAGACAGTATAGTACTGGCACAAAAACAGACACATAGATCAATGAATAGAATAGAGAACCCAGAAATGGAACCACAACTCTGTGGTCAACTAATCTTTGACAAAGCAGGAAATAATATCAACTGGAAAAAAAAGTATCTTCAACAAGTGGTGTTGGGAAAACTGGACAGCAACACACAGAAGAAAGAAACTGGACCACCTTCTTACACCATACACAAAAATAAATTAAAAATGGATGAAAGACCTAAATGTGAGACTGGAAACTATCAAAACCCTAGAAGAGAATACAGGCAGCAACCTCCTTGACGTTGTCCATAGCAACTTCCTACTAGACACATCACTGGAGCCAAGGGAGCCAGACATGAACTACTGGGACTTCAAGATAAAACCAGCAAAGGCAACAATCAACAAAAACTAAAAAACAGCCTACTGAATGAGAGAAGATATTTGAAAATGACATATCTGATAAAAGGTTAGTATCCAGAATCTATAAAAAATTTATCAAACTCAACACCCAAAGAACAAAAACCCAGTTAAGAAATGGGCAGAAGGGGCGCCTGGGTGGCTCAGTGGGTTAAGCCTCTGCCTTCGGCTCAGGTCATGATCTCAGGATCTTGGGATCGAAGTCCTGCATCGGACTTTCTGCTCAGCAGGGAGCCTGCTTCCCCACCCCCCTGCCTGCCTCTCTGCCTACATGTGATCTCTGTCTGTCAAATAAATAAATAAAATCTTTTTTTAAAAAAAGAAAGAAAAAGGAAATGGGCAGAAGACACGAATAGACACTTTTCCAAAGAAGATATCCAGATGGCTAACAGACATTTGAAAAGATATTCAACATCACTCATCATCAGGGAAATACAAGTCAAAACCACAATGAGATATCGCCTCACACCTGTTAGAATGGCTAAAATTAACAACACAAGAGACAACAGGTGTTGGTGAAGATGCAGAGAAGGGGAACTCTCTTGTACCATTAGTGGGAGTGCAAACTGATGCAGCCACACTCTGTAGAACAGTTTGGAGGTTCCCAAAAAAGTTAAAAATAGAACTACTCTATGATCAAGCAATTGCACTATTAGGTATTTACCCAAAGAATACAAAAATATAGATTCAAGGGGTATATGCACTCCTATATTTATAACAGCATTATCAACAGTAGCTAAACTATGGAGAGAGCCCAAATGTCCACTGACTGATGAATGGATAAAGAAGATGTGGGATATATATGTATATATGTGTGTGTGTGTGTGTGTGTGTGTGTGTGTGTATTACTCAGCCATAAAAAAAAACCTGAAATCTTGCCATTTGCAAAAACGTGGATGAGCTAGAGTGTATTATACTAAGTGAAATAAGTCAGTCAGACAAAAATAAATACCATATGATCTCACTCATATGTGGAATTTAAGAAAGAAAACATACAAATATATGGGAAATGGTAAAAAAGGAGAGAAGGAAACAAACCATAAGAAACTGTTAACAATAAAGAACAAACTGAGGGTTGATGGAGGGAGGTGGGTGGGGGAATGGGGCTAGATGATTGATGGGTATTAAAGAGGGCATTTGTTGTGATGAGCACTGAGTGTTGTATGTAAGTGATGAATCACTGAATTCTACTCCAGAAGCCAATATTGCACTGTATGTTAACTAACTAAAATTTAAATTAAAAAAAAAAAGAGGGACGCCTGGGTGGCTCAGTTGGTTGGGTGCCTGCTTTCGGCTCGGGTCATGATCCCGGCGTCCTGGGATCAAGTCCTACATCGGGCTCCTTGCTCGGCGGGGAGCCTGCTTCTCCCTCTGCCTCTGCCTGCCACTCTGTCTACCTGTGCGCTCTTTCTCTCTCTGACAAATAAATAAATATAATCTTTAAAAAAAAAAAGTTTGATAAACTACATTAATTTGTTAAAAAAAAAAAAAAAGAAAGAAAAAATGTCTGGGTTATAAAGGAAGATTTATTTACTAATTTTCATAAGGCCACTACTTTCAAGACAGACACTCGGCTGACTTTCCTAACACATAGGAACAGACACAGCATTAGACAAAATGAGGAGACAGAGGAATATGTCCCAAATTAAAGAATAGGACAAAATCACAACAGAAGAGCTTAACAAAACCAAGATAAGCAATATGTCTGAAAGAGAATTTAAAGTAATAGTCATGAAGATACCCACAAAAGAGTGGATGACCTCAGTGAGAGCCTTAATAAAGAGGTAGAAAACATAAAAAAGAAAGAGATGAAGAACTCAATAACTTAAATTAAAAATACACTAGAGGGAATAAATAGTAGACTAGAGGAAGCAGAAGAATAAATCAGTGACCTGGAGGATAGAATAATGGAAAGAAATCAACCTGAACAGGAGAGAGAAAAATAATAATAAAAACTGAAAATAGACCTAAACAACTCAGTGACACTATCAATCATAGTAAGGTTTGCATTATAGGGATTCCAAAAGGAAAAGAGAGAGAAAAGGGGGCACAAAATCTATCAGAAGAAATAATAGCTGAAAATTTCCTGAATCTGGGGAAAGAGAAATCCAGATCTAGGAGGCAATGAAAGTCTCCAAGAAAATCAATCCAAGGAGATCTACACCAAAACACACAATTAAAATGGCAAAAAGTAGTGATAACAAGAGAACTTTAAAAACATAAAAAGAAAAGAAAATAGTTACATACAAGGGAAACCCCATAAGCCTATCAGTTGCTTTTTTAGCAGAAACTTTGCAGGCCAAAAAGAGAGCGGCATGATAGACTCAAAGTGCCGGAAGGAAAAAACCTACAGCCAAGACTACTCAATCTAGCAATGCTACCATTCAGACTAGAAGGAGGGATAAAGAGTTTCCCAAACTAAAGTTGCAGGAACTCTTGACAATTAAAGCAGCCCTAAAAGAAATGTTAGAAACTTTTTGAGTGGAAGACTATAAGTAGGAATGAGAAAAGTAGGAAGCACAAAAGCAGTAAAATTAAGTGTATCTATAAAAATCAGTTAAGGGACTCACAAAATAAAAGGGTGTAAGGTATAACACCATATATCTAAAACGTGGAGGGGAGAGGAGTAAAGAATGGGTTCAAACTTAAGGGACGATGAACTTAATGTAGATTGCCATATGCATGTTATATATAAACATGATAGTAATCATAAATCAAAAACCAGTCTTAGATATGCAAAAAATAAAGAAAAAGGAATCAATGTATATCACTAAAGAAATCCAACAAAACATGAGAGAAAAGGGCAAGAGAAGAAAAGAATAGAACTGCAAAAACACCATAAAACAAGTAACAAAATGGTGATCAGTACATACCTATCAATAATTACTCTGAATGTAAATGGACTAAACAGTCAAATCAAAAGACGTAAGGTGACAGAATGGATAAAAGAGCAGGACCCATCTATATACCACCTACAAGAGACTCATTTCAGACCTAAAGACGCCTGCAGATTAAAGGTGAAGGGATGGATGTGGTCATGTGGCTCATCTTAGCTGTCATCTTCCTACCATTTCTCTGGCTCTACTGCCAGCTTGACGACGCCACCCACCCATAATGCAGCCTCAACAAGGAGAAGAATACATTCAGCCCTGCTGCAACAGCTCCATTTTCCACCCAGCCTCATCCTGGGATGGGTCTAGGCCAGCATCAGCTGTAGGGCCAAGCTGTGCATGCCCATGCTCAGCATGTGTGTACCCTAGGGCCACAAAGGTGCCTGCAGGACTACAGAAAGAGGGCTGTATGCAGCAACAGGGGCTGTGCAACTGTAGGAAGAGCCAGAGGACGGCAGCCTGATGTGGGCGGGGATGATGGCCACCCATACGCCAGGGTCTGGCCAGAGTCAACTTGGGAGTGCTGGCTGCTAGAGGTCTGTACCCTGGCATGTGCCTGTCAGATGCCAGCTCACACTCCCTGTTCTCTCTGTGCTTCCAGGGTACCAGGTGCACAGCACCCACAGCAGCGTGTTCTGAGGCTCAATGGCCCAGGAATACTTCACCTTCACACCATGGTGATGGGTGTGCTGCTGCTCTGCTGGCTCCCCTTCTTCTTCAGCTACAGCCTGCAGGGCATCTGCCCCAAGGCATGCCAGGTGTGGACCTGCTCTTCAAGTTCCTTTTCTGGATTGGCTACTGCAACAGCTTGCTCAACCCAGTGATCTACATCATCTTTAACCAGGACTCCAGGTTCTTCTGTTGGTGGAGAAGGAGCTTCAGGCAATGAGCTGAGTTCCTTACCTGACAGAGACCCTGGGCAGCTACTGCAGAGAAGTGGGAAGGCAGATCTCCCAGGAGAAAGCAGGGGCAGCTTCCCCAGAGACCCATGGATGGATTGGTCTCTAGGGCACAGTGGATGGTGGAGCAGGGCAGGAGGTGGGCTGAGACACTGCAGGGTACCTAGGGAGAGGAAACAAGAAAGGGGCAACCCCTCTGCCTTCCCACCTCAGCAGAGGCCTGCTTCTGGGACTCTGGGAGCCCTGCAACAGTTTAGCTGTGAGGTCAGTCTTAGACAGCAGAGGCAAATGCAGCCTCCCACACAAGTGAGAAGGGAGCTCCCATCAACACACACCACTACCCTGATCCACCACTGAGCAAGAGCTGACTTCCTCAAGACTTAGTAGGGGCAGCTATCCTGGGGAAGGAAAGAGGGCACTGACAATCTTTAGTTACTGAAATTATTTAAATGTTTGCCAAAATTGAGAGCCAAAACAGCTAAACTACTTTCTATATAAATCTTTGTAATAAAAAAAAAATAGAGGGAGAATAGCATTTACCATGCAAATGGAAGTTAGGGTAGAAATACTTATATTTAGACAAAATAAACTTTAAAGCAAAGAGACAAAGAAGGACACTGTATAATCATAAAGGGAACAATCCAAAAAGAAGATATAATAGTTATAAATATTTATGTACCCAACATGGGAGTACCCAAATACATAAAGTAGCTAATAACAAACATGAAGGAGGTAATTGATAATAATACAGTAATAGTAGGGGAATTTAACATCCAACTTACATCAATGGATAGATCATCCAAACAGAAAATCAACAAGGAAGCAAGGACTTTGAATGAAGGACCAGATGGACTTAACAGGTATATTCCATCTCCAAACAGCAAAATACACATTCTTTTCAGGTATACAGGGAACATTCTCCAGAATAGATCACATATTAAACCACAAAACAAATCTCAATGAATTCAAAAGATTGAAGTCCTAGCATGCATCTTGTCTGACCACAATGCTACAAAACTAGAAATCAATCAGAAGAAAAAATCTGGAGAGAATACAAATGCATGGAGGCTAAATAACATACTACCAAATAATGAATCGGTCAACCAAGAAATCAAAGAAGAAATTAAAAAATGGAGACATGGAGACAAATGAAAATGAAAACACAAACATCCCCAAATCTTTGGGATGCAGCAAAAGCTGTTCTAAGAAGGAAGTTTATGGGCGCCTGGGTGCCTCAGCGGGTTAAGCCATTGCCTTTGGCTCAGGTCATGATCTCAGGGTCCTGGGATCGAGTCCCGTATCGGGCTCTCTGTTCAGCAGGGAGCCTGCTTCCCTCTCTCTCTCTGCCTGCCTCTCTGTCTACTGTGATCTCTCTCTGTCAAATAAATAAATAAAATCTTAAAAAAAAAAAAAAGGAAGGAAGTTTATAGCAATATGGGACTATCTCAAAAAGCAAGAAAAATCTCAAACAACCTACCCCTACACCTAAAGGATCAAGAAAAAGAAGAACAAACAATACCTCAAACCAGTAGAAGGAAGGAAATAATGAGTAGAACAGAAACAAACAAAATAGAAATTAAAAACAATAGATCAATGAAAGTAGGACTAGTTCCTTGAAAAGATCAACAAAACTGATAAACTTTTACCCAGACTCATCATAAAGAGAGAGTGAGGGCTCAAATAAACAAAATCAGAAATGAAAGAAAAATAATAATCAACACCAAGAAATACAAAGGATTGTAAGAGAATATTACGAAAAATGATATGCCACTAAACTAGATAACCTAGAAGAAATGGATAAATTCCTAGAAACATATAACCTCCCCAAAACAATTCAGGAAATAGGAAAAAAATTCTTTTTTAGAAATAGAAAATATGAACAGACCAATTATCAGCAATGCAATTGAATCAGTAATCAAAAAACTTCCAACAAACAAAAGTCCAGGACCAGATAGCTTCACAGGTGAATTCCAACCAAACAAATACTCTGACACCAAAACTAGATAAAGACACTACAAAAGCAAAGAACTATAGACCAGTATCTCTGATGAACACAGATTCGAATATCCTCAGCAAAATATCTGCAAACCAAATCCAACTATACTACACATTGAAAAAAATCATTCATCATGATTAAGTGGGAGTTATTCCTGAGATGTGGGAGTGGTTCAATATTTGCAAATCAATCAATGTGATACATCACATCAACATCAAGAAAAAGGATAAAAACCATAGATCTTCTCAATCGATGGAGAAAAAGCATTTGACAAAGAACAACATCCATTCATGAAAAAAAGTCTCAACAAAGTGGGTTTATGGGGAGCATACCTGAGCATAATAAAGACCATATATGAAAAACCCACAACTAACATTATACACAATGGTAAGACACTTAGAGCTTTTCCCCTAGGATCAGAAACAAGAGAAAGATGTCCACTCTCATCAATTTTATTCAACACAGTACTAGAGTAGGGAGCCCTAACCTCAGCAATCAGACAACAAAAGAAAGGCATCCATATTGGTAAGAAGTAAAACTCACTATCTACAGATGACACTACATATAGAAAACCCTCTACTACAACTGATAAATTAATTCAGTAAAGTCATAGGATACATATCAATATACAGAAATCTACTGCATTTCCATACACTAATTATGAATTAATAGAAAGAGTAATTAAGAAAAAAAAATCTCACTTACACAATTGTACCAACATAATAAAATACCTAGTAATAAACTTAAACAAGGAGGTAAAATACCTGTACTCTGAAAACTATACAACACTGATGAAATGAATTGAAGAGGACACAAACCAATGGAAAGATATTCCATGTTCATGGATTGGACGAACAAATACTGTTAAAATGTCCATACTAGAGAAAGTAATCTACAGATTTAATGCAATGCCCATAAAAATACTGCAGCACTTTTCACAGAACTAGAATAATCCTAAAATTTTTACAAAACCACAAAAGACCCCGAATAGCCAAAACAATCTTGAAATGGAACAAAATAGAAATGGACATACCACAATTCCAGATTTCAAGATGTACTATAAATCTCTAGTGATCAAAACAGTATGCTACTGACACAAAAAAAGACAAATAAATCAATATAACAGAATAGAGAATCCAGAAATAAACCCACGATTATATGGTCAGTTGATCTGTGACAAACAAGGCAAGAATATGCAATGGGAAAAAGATAGTCTCTTCAACCAATGGTGTTGGGAAAACTGGACAGCTACATGCAAAAGAATGAAACTCGCTCACCTTCTCACACCATATATAAAAATAAACTCCAAATGGATTAAAGCCCTAAATGTGAGAGCTGAAACCATAAAATTCATAGAAAATAACACAGGTATTAATTTCTCTTACATTGGCTTTAGCAACATTTTTCTACATATATCCCTTCAGACAAGGGAAACAAAAGCAAAATTCAACTATTGGGAGTATCTGAAAATAAAAGATTTTACACAGTAAAGGAAGCCATCAGCAAAACTAAAAGCCCATCCACTGAAGGGACATTTGTGTATAACATATCAATAAAGGGTTGGTATCCAAAATATCTAAAGAACTTACACAACACAACAATAAAACCCCCAAATAATCCAACTGAATAATGGGCAGAAGACATGAACAGACATTTCTCTGAAGAAGACATGCAGATGGCCAAGAGATACATAAACAGATGCTCAACTTCACTCATCATCAGGGAAATGCAGATCAAAATCACAATAAGATATTACCTCACACCTGTCAGAATGGCTAAAATCAAAAACACAAGAAATAATAAATGTTAGGTGAGAATGTGGAGAAAAAGGAACCATCATACACTGTTCGTGGGAATGCAAACTGGTGCAGCCATTGTGGATAACAGTTCCTGAAAAAATTAAAAATACAGTTACCCTATGATCCAGTAATTCCACTACTGGCTATTTACCCAAAGAAAACAAAACCCCTAATTTGAAAAGATACATGCACCCTAATGTTTACTGAAGCATTATTTACAATAGCCAAGTTATGGAAGCAACCCAAGTGTCCACCAATAGATAAATGGATAAAGAAGATATGTGTGTGTAATATTACTCAGCCATAAAAAAGAATGGACTCCTGTATCAATCTATAGGGTATGACGGATGGATCCAGATGGCATCATGCTAAGTGAAATAAGTCAGTCAGAGAAAGACAAATACCATATGATCTCACTCATATGTGGAATTTAAGCAACAAAACAAATGAACAAAGAAAAAAAGAGACAAATTGAGAAAGAGACTCATAACACAGAGAACAAACTAATGGTTACCAAACAGGAGCTGGGTGGGGGATGGGTGGAATAGGTGAAGGGGATTAAGAGTGCACTTACTGGGGGCGCCTGGGTGGCTCAGAGGGTTAAGCCTCTGCCTTTGGCTCAGGTCATGATCCCAGGGTCCTGGGATCGAGCCCCGCATCGGGCTCTCTGCTCAGCAGGGAGCCTGCTTCCTCCCCTCTCTCTCTGCCTGCCTCTCTGCCTACTTGTAATCTCTCTCTGTCAAATAAATAAATAAAATCTCAAAAAAAAAAGAGTGCTCTTACTGTGATGAGCACTGAGTACTGTACAGAACTGTTGAATCACTGTATTGTATACCCTAAACTAAGACAACGCTGCATGTTATGTTTTTTAAAATTTAGAATTAAAAAAAAACCCTCAAATCTTGAAAGAAAAAAAAACCTTAAAATTAAAAAAAAAAAACTTTAAGACTTTAATGGTTTTAAATGGACAGTCAAGTCAATTCAATAGGTCAGTTTTCTTCTCTTGCAATATTGTTCATGTATATCAGAGAAATGTAAGACTTTCCTTAACTCTAATATATAGGATTTAGCTTTAAAATGATTAACAGGTATTTTCCTGACTAACTACCATGTCTGTGTTTGAGGTCCTGTTTCTTAAGACATGCTAAAATATTTTATTTAGAAATGAGAAAAGACTTAAACATATTCTTCTGGCGGAAACTCAGATAGTCAACGAAACTAAGTTTGATGGTGCTTATAAATTAAGACTGTGTGTGAAGTTTGACATCACTGAGTTCTGAAGAACAGACCAAAGGGAAAGAAAACATGATAGAACATTAGCAGATCCTGCAAGTCAGAGGCCAGGGGTGGGCAAACGAGGAGCTATGGGCCAAAGCCAGCCATGCCCATTTGATTTCCTGTTGTCTACAGTTGCTTTCAAGCTACAGCTGCAAGGTTGAGTAGAGATAGAGACCCTATGGCCTGTGCAAGCCACAAATATTTACTACTGATGCTGCTTGGGGGTTGCTAGCCCAAACTATGGCACCATGGCCATATTATTATGGCAATATTAAATTTCTTAAGCTCAAGGAGTTCAAGAAAACAACAAAACCAGGAAGATCGCTCTAAATCCTTCTGCCCCTCTGTGCTGAATGCAGTACATAAATCTCTCACGTGAAAGATACCCTCCCGCTGTACAGAAGGAAGGGACTCGTCCTTACCACCAAAGGGGGAATTTAGGGCCAAGAAGGCTATATAAACAAACCTTGCTAATTCTTCAGCATTTGCTACCATGGCCCAAATCCCCATGCCTTGTCAATACTTCACAAGTTCATGGTTTCTTTGTCTAAAAGGTATAAAATCTTCCTGCTCTGGTCATGTCATCCTCTTGCGAAGGCCCCCCCTGTGCACGTAAAAATTCAGTAACATGTGTATACTTTACTCCTGCTACTCTGTCTTCAGTCAGTTTAATTCTTAGGACCAGCCAGAGACCCAAAGAGGGTAAAGAGAATTTTCCACTCCCCTACCCTATCTGATCCCATACAGAAGTTTTTGTTCAACCCTTCTGTACGTGATCAAACCACAGCAAGCTAATACATTTTGACAGAGTAAGGAATTTCAGTGCCTCATTCCCAAAAGCTTCCCAGCACGTCTCTGGGTGTGTCTGGAGAGAGCTGAAGACAAGGCAGGTGCACCCTGGGCCCTTGCATATCCCAGCATTTCCCTGTCCTGAGCTGGAGGAGGGAGACGGTCAGTGGTCTCTGAAAATTCAAGACACACCTGACCCACTTGTTTTCAACCCAGTTCTGAGTCTTCTATTAGAACCTGACTTGGGTGATAGTTACAGCCACTCGCTGGCCTTCCTGCTTGCTGCCATCGTTCCTGTATCTAGGACGGGGATGACCAAAGCCAGCCACCAAAACGCCTCCTCTCCTCCCATCAGCAACAGTGTCATCATCTCCCTGCCTCCAGCTATGTTAATCAGAGCCTTTTAGAAATCTTTTTTTTAAAAGAAAGCCCTACTGAATCCAGAAAAGTTTAGGAAGTCCCGGCAAGAATAGCAGACACAGCATCTGGCCAACGTGAAGTGCTCAAATATGTGTTTAACAAGTGGAACATATGACATATACACCAGCTGCTCCTACTTTCCCCCACCAACAGGCCTCCAGCTCCCTCAAGATTAGTCCTCACCCAAAGATAGCAGAGGAGTTGAATGCATCAGGCCACTGGCAGCGGGATCGGGTCCCTGCCCTCGACTCGGGTCTCTGCTGCTTTCTCCGGTCCCTTCCACGGGCCTCCAGTTTCTGTGGCCTTTCCCAAGGCTGATGTGGACTGAAGACCTAGAACCTCAGCTGGCCCAGGCAATACTCTCCTCGAGTTCTAGAACGTTACTTGGCTTATCCTTGATTGCTCGAAGGCTCTGCTTTGCTTGGACTTCCCCCCTGCCCCTGCCATTCTGCTCGCTTCCTTGGGACCCCTTGGCCTCCCTGCCCTGAAGTCCCATGAAAGCATCAGATTCAAACCAAGGCATCCAAATACAAGCCTCACTCGCACGAAGGAGCCCTTCCCCAGAAACGTCTGCTAGGGCCTCTGTGATATTCTGTAAGAGAGGCTCGTCTCTCCCTTCCGGATGTACCTATTATAGTTATTATGAATCATTAACTAAAGCTCCTGCCGAGCTCGCCTCACCCTCCAGCCCGCCCCTTCCTTTTTCAGGCCCCTCACGGCTTCAAGCTAGTGTTCCACTCTTTCCTCTTCCAGCCCTGGCTGTTTGGATCTCCACTTCCTTGGTAGTTAAGATTATCATAATTGGTGAACGGTTCTAAGACATTCAGATGTACCTCACAAGATGCAGATTCTAGGAGGATTCATTTTTCCTCAGCTTGGTTTATTAATAGGTTCAGGCTTGACGTTACCCGAAATGAGTGTTTTTAACTGCACAAAGAAACGTTCGTTTTTGTTCCTCACGGAAGGAAGTAGGGCAAATATCAAGGCCTGATGTTTTAACCTTCATCAAAAAAAATTCTTTCAGACACTGACTCAGAGCCTCTTAAGTCGACCAGAATTTATCCCCAGTCAGTCCTCGAGAGGGAAAAATGCTAGTGAGTGAGAGCGAGGGTAACTCAAAGCACACAGAGGGCCAAATGTGGCTTGATGGCCTCATTAAAAAAATGACCCCCACGGGAGTTTAGTCTGAATGTGGGCTATAGGAAAGAAGCCAGTTCTAGTGAATATATTAACATTTTTTTTAATTGTTTAACAAACACATTGAAAGCAACTTGCCACTCAAAACTCCGACTCAGATGATTTTCCTTGCTGACATATGGCATAGACTTAATGGAACAGATCGGATAAATAATATAATCATAGTGAATTCCTTGTGTTTATAATTGTGCTTTGATCTATACAGTGTGAAGTGCTTTGCCAACATCAGCTCACTGATCTTCCTCACCACCTTCTGTGACATGTATGGGGCTGCTTTTATCCCCTCACTTCACTGAGACGCTAAGAAGTAGAATGTCTAAAGTCATCAGCTTGTTATGAGGAAGCTAAGAAAAGCTCCTGCCACCCGTGAGTCCTGTCTAATTCAGTTTCCTGACTATTAAGACTCAGCCTCTTCACCAGGGATTCAGTAAGCTGCTTAGCTCCTGGCTTCTGCCCCTCTCCACACAAACGGCTACAGGTCCACACGGGGGGGGGGGGCTCTGTGAAAACTTCACTCTGATCTGACATTAATTTTAATGCACCAATCACATTTTTTGGTTCCTTTCCTCCACCCTTCCGCATTATCGGTCAGCTTCTCGAATGCCTGAGAAAGAGACTGGGAAATGCCCTCAGTCCTTTTGCATATAATTATACTTTTTTTGGTGTGTTATCTGGAGTCTCTAGGAGAACGGAAGCTGCTCAAGTATAAGAAAATCATAAAAACGGGCAATAACTGCATAAAGGTGTGCCTTCATACTAATAGTGGTGAGCTCACTAGAAAGGTGCTGGTGTAGGGTTAGACTGTCTCAGTTTCTTTGGAAATGTTCAAACAGAGGCCAAAAAGGCTGTCAAACACAGTAAGTTCTAGTCAGTCAAGGATTCTGGAATATGCAAATGTTGCTCATCAGAATAATCTCAGATACCTCAAATTTTCTATTTCTTCGTTTTTCTCTGAAAGCTTTCTTTCAAGTTCTGCTTTAGCTTCCAAGAGTTCAAGCTGGAAGCGGAGAATCTTGCTTTCATGACATTCCAGAGCTCCCTGAAACACATAAATTAAAAGTACCAAGTTAAGTCTACTTTTTGGACACAAAATTTTTTTTCCCCTCAAAATGTATGTCACTATCGTAGCTCTCTTTGGAGTGGCTGGGAGAGCTCTAAGCTCAAATCAGGTCCCTGAAGATTGGAACAGGATGAGAGACAAGTGACTGCTTTTGTTTGTCATGTCACTTACAGCTTTGACAGTCCCAGGGCTCTCTGCTGCAGTTCAGGAACTAGAATTCTAAAGCATTTTTTAAAAATAGAAAATTTCAATCTCATCTGTGACTATATTTAAACTTTTTAATTTACTACTCTTGGCTTTGCTTAATATAGTTCATCTTCCGGATGAATCAATAAGAGGATCAAAGCTAGAGCAAAGATAGTGGTAACTCCGACTTGGAATCTTCCATTTAATTCTGGACACCACGGAGGAATAGCGAAAAAGTTGAAAGCATTCAGAGAGCAGGAAATAGGCGAGTATCCAAATATTGTCAAAGGAAGAACAATAAAGGAATTTAGGATGTACTTGACACATAACACTCGGTGTGAGCCATCATCACCATAATTATTAATACTACTTCAAATGGATTGCTTTGACAGCTAGGGAAATCTCCCGTCCCTTTGAGTATTTAAATATAGGCAAGGCAATTACTGCCAGGGATGTTATAAAGGTGATTCAAGTTATAAAGTTGATTCAAGTTAAAAATCAAAAGCGTAGCTTTGATTAAATCTTTAAAGCCTGTTCCAAAGACACAATTTATATAGAAGTAGAAACAAACAAAATATTTGGAAAATACTGAGGAAGATATTTATAAAGGACATAAGGTGTGACAACAATCTGCTTATCAGTTAACACCTGGAAGATAGTCCTGAGGGCAGGAGTAATTTTTGTAGCCTTTTCTGGGGCATGGTTACCACATACAAACAAAAGTAAAAAGTAAAACTGAGTAGCAACTTCAAGATAAAAATAAGAAAGATGTTACTAATTTTAATATGTCTTAAGGCCTTGCTGCTGTTCCCTCAACACTACCTTCAATATAAAAGAAAATAAATCAAAAACCAATGCTTGGAGAGCAATTTCCTGCAAGGAAATGGTGCCCTTCCTTCAGGGGAAACTGTCACCTCTCACCCTCTAGAATCCGCAGAGAAACAATCTTTGGAGAAGGTGACCTGGGATAATTTGAGTTTTGTGGCTTCAAAACTAATGTGATAAAGTTTCTCATAAAGGCTCACCCAGGAAAACAAATAACCCAATTTTACAAATACTTGTCCAAGTTGATGAAGTATTTATGGATGCTGCAAAAGACAAAACTTGAGAAAATGCAAATAGAATATAATGCCATCTAGTGGTGGTAAGTGGTATGAGCGCTATGGCCTTACTCTCGCCTGTGACATGCCAGTCCCTTCAATACGTGACACGTCTCTATGTTACATGGGACTCAAATTGCCCCCCTCCCACCGGCCAATCATATCTCTCACTGGCTCATCATAGTGCTTGAAATTTCTACCATGAAAAGTACTTCTTTAGGTTAGGGTGGTGGCTTCAGAAAGTCCCTAACCAGAATGGCCAGAGGACCAAAGGGAATAAGAAAATGAAACAAAACTCACTTTACAAGGACTAGCCTTGTTAGGTGACACTACCAACTGAAAGGATTCTATATAAAAGGAAAACAATTATGCATAAAAAGGCAAGAGCTGTGTCAAAAGCCATCCACTTGACAGCTCTATATGCAGGGTACTATGGATACATCTTCTATCTGTCAGGTCTCTTACAGAAATGCAGTGATAACATGAACTTAATGGACATTGTTTGGCGTGGAGTAGACCTCTGAAGTCTAATTTTCCATGATCATACCTTCCAAAGGCTCTGTTTAAAATGGACTGTTTTGCCCATTAAAAATCATTTTCTTGGGGCTCCTGGATGGCTCAGTCAGTTACGTGTCCACCTTCAGTTCAGGTCATGATCTTGGGGTCCTGGGATCAAGTCCCACATTGGGCTCCATGCTCAGTTGGGAGTCTGCTTTTCCCTCTCCCCCCTGCTTATGCTCTTTCTTGCTATCTCTTTCTTTCAAAGAAATAAATAAATCTTAAAAAAAATCATTTTCTCAGTTGGAAGGTGAGTGGTGGGGGCTGCATTTTAAGTACTGGATAAATGCTTAGTCTAAGGGAGGGTCAAGAAGATGAAACTCAGCTCTAAGAAAAGAGGCTTTGCAGGATGTGTTAACTACTTAGTGACTGTGACAGATGACTCCTTTTAGTTCACCCTCTTTGGCAAAAAGTCTCAGTGGTTCATTCAATCCCTAGCACATACCCAAGGATAAGGTCGGAGATTGTTCCTGAACTTTTAATCCCTAACACTCAGAATGATCCTGCCAAACAATCTGTACAACGATAAGCTTTCAGGACAAATGTTTAAGAATATCACTTTGAATCTCACTTTTAAAACTGAATTGGGGGGGGGTGTTTTGACTGATAGGACAGAATGGATGTTCATTCATTTAACATTCACCAAATATTTGTTGAACCTCTACTACACACCAGCCAATGTTCTAGGCAAGTGCTTCTCAGCGTTAGTGTGAATATGAGCCACTAAAGGATCGTGTTAAGATGCAGATTCTGCCTCAGCAGAGCTGGGGAGAAGGCTGAGAGTCTGAATTTCTTACAAACTCCAGGGCAAGGCAGCTCCACGCAGCTGATCCGTGGGCTCAATTTTGAACAGTGAAGGTCTAGGCACAGGGGATAAATCAATAAAGAAGATAGTTGCGGTTCCTATTTTTCATTGCACTTGGTAGATCTGTATCCATTACTGCTCACCTTGCCCTCTGAGCCTCAGTGTCCTCATCTGTGAATTGGGACAATAGTTTGCCAAGGTAAGGCATATCAAGCACTGGGCCTAGTCCCCAGCACAGAGTTAATACTTGTAGGACTGTGCTTTTGCTGTTGTCTCTGCTGCTGCTGCTGCTATTACTTTGCTTTGTCACAATGACAAAAACCTTCTTTGCTCCCTGGAGGTAATACCTCTGCTTCTTCCAGCGCTGCCTGGACCTCAGTCTTCTCTTGCTCAACCTGCTTCTTGGCCTTTTCCATTTCACTTAGGTTCCTCTTTCCTTCTCTCACCTGATTTGTCAGATTAGAAATCTCTTCTGGAGAAGGAAGAACAGCAAAGTTAGTGAAAGGAACCAGTGATATCCGACCCACGATATCAGGTACAGTGGACCGTTCCGCGGGGACCGTGGTCATGCCGTCCTTGGAGACTTGATGGCAAGGTCACACATGGCACCTATGGGACCCTTGTTGGAATGTGAAAAAGTCACTCTTTCTTCAGTATATTCTCTTGCCACCCACCGGAAAGTTGCCTGCTACAACTGGAGAGGACGGTGCTTCTCAGAGTACCGTGCAGTGAACAACCTGTACAATTTTACATGGCGGGCCTGCTTGTCAGAGCCATGTCAGATTCCGCCGGCTGTTGCTCTGAGACACAGACTGGGAACCCCTATACTTCCGGTGTAAGTGCCTAGCTGTTGAGACCCGTGGCTGCCATTCCGTCCACTGCCACTCAATACCAGGATGGGAACTTGAAGCATAAGCTGGGTCATTGCCTGCCGGAAGCTGACGTGTGAGTGCAGATGGACCAGAGTATCCAAAGGAGGTCAAACGTTTGGGGGTTTGTGGCTAGCCTCTCATGAACATGAGTCGTAGGCAGAATAAGGCATCCAGAAGTGACAAAACCTCCACCATTCAACATTGTTACTGTCAGTTCTGCCTCTTCTGGAAGGAAGCCTCTAGTAACTAAGGGGAGTGGAGTAGGGCCAAGTAGCTCTGGGAATTACTCACTGCCCAGAGGTGGTGGAAGGAGCTCAAGAGCTTACCTGCTCCTCTGGTACCAAGATCCCCGGCTGTGATAGAGTTTTGAAAAGTCACAACACCAAACTCTTTAGATGACAATTCTTATGTAATGAAGGCTTCTTTTATAAGTCCTCTCCAGAAGAGAGGTTTCCAAAGAAAACTCAGGGCCATGATTCTCCATTCTGACCATACCTCAGAATCACTTGGAGAGCTTTTGAAAAAGACTTCTGCCCAAACCCACACCCAGCCCAAGTGTGGTCTCCAGGCCAGCAGCACTGGCCTCACAGGCAACTTATTAGAAATACAAATTCTGAGACCCCACCCTAGACCCAGTGAATCAGAAACTCTGGGTGCGGGGCCCCAGCCAACTGTTTGCACCAGCCCTCCGGGCAGTTCGGATGCAGCTGAAGTTCTCTGAGCACTGTTCCAGCACCTCTCACGTGCCCATTCTCACCGAGCATGGACTATGTAGGCCAACATAGAAGCAAGATTCACTCCAGTCTCCAAGAGCAATGAGCTTGATCCCGGGGCATCTCAGGGTTTTCATGCCCATCACTCATGGTGCTGGTGTAGGTTGGCAGCATCTCCTAATTTAGCAATTCATTCCTTTAGCCCACCAGTTTCATTTCTAGGAAGCTACCCCTACTGAAACATTAGCCCATGTCCACAGGTATATGTCCGGAGTATATTGTAGAGGATTATTTGTAGCTGTGAGAAATTGTATCTAAGCTGAATGAGGTCTAGTTCAATAAGTGTTGCTCATCCTTATCATACAAGACTCTGCAACGATCAGCAATCACGTGGCAGGCCTCCGTGGACAGACGTGAAAAGAGAATCACGAAGCACGTGGGCAGTGGCAGAGCCCGTGATTAAGTGTGCATAGGCTAGAGTCAAGCTGCCTGGGCTCAGATCTCACACCTGCTTTGGATCGACTGTGCGTTTGGACAAGTTCTTGATCTATAAGGACTTAATATAATCTGCATTTTACAGACAAACCAACACATAAGACTGTTCTGAGAATTAAATAAGGAATGGTTGTGTATGCAACAGAGCCCAACACATTGCATAGGCCACAGAAATATTTGTCAAATTAGAAATTATTTTGATAAATGAAAAAATAAGAGGTGTAGAATACTGCATAACTTGGATAATACATGCATGCATATATGCATGGGAAATCTTGGTCAGGCTATGGATGTTAAAGATTTCTTCATAGTGGCTTTCTCGACGGAGTGAACCTGAGGCTAAGGTAGGAAAGTAGTCTTATTTTTAGAATTTAATAAATAATAACTCTAGTAAAAAAAAAAAAAGTATTAAAAATGGAAAAGTTAAAACCTGAGTGGGACCATGACAATGCTGAGATGCCTGCCCACGGAGGACAGCTTGCCCTCGAAGCCAGGGCTCCCCACACCTCCCTGCTCCTGCTCTGGCTCCAAGCCCTGCTCAGAGTACCTTGGAGATTCTTGTTCACCCTCTGGAGGGTCTCTTGGCTCACAGTGCTCTCCTCGTAGGCATGCCTGAGCTTGAGGAGCTCGGTGCTGAGGGCCCGGGCCTCCTTCCGAGAGGCCTCCAGCATAGCCTGTGACTCCTCCTGCTTCTGCTTCCAGCCATCCAGGCACTTGTCCAAGTGCTGCCGCTTCTGGTCCAGCATGGCTGCCAAGGAGCGGGCTTTCCCAAGGTCGGACAGGGTGTCCCCCAGCTCGAGCTGCAGTTGGTGCCTGGCCCTCTCCAGGGAGGCATTCCTGGCATTGGCTACCCCCATGGCTTCAGCAGCCTCCTGCAACCTCATGGCCAGCTTCTTCCTGAGAAGGGGAGACCCCAAGCAAAAGGCAAGTAAAGCTACAACCCTCAGAGACCTCCCCCAGTGTGTCCTGGGTTACAGCAGTGCCTGGGTACACAGCAGGGAGGCCCCTGAGGTCGGCTGAGAAGTACCAAGCAAGAGCAGCTCATGTCTCCAAATGACCGCTGTGTGCCTAGAGAACCCGGATGTCCAGGTGCGCTTTATCCTCCCCTAGCCTTTGCCAACCTGGTCTTGGAACTCAGGATCCCTAAACCTATAAGTATTTGCTTAACCCTAAACCTTCTGCCAGCAATCCAGACTTTATCAATGACTTCAGGAAGAAGTGGGAGAAAGCGGAAGATTGTACCGAACAGCCCACCAACAGTAAGCAGCTGTTAAAAGTTCTTAGGCACATCTAGTCTTTAAAGATCTCCCTGCTACATTGCTTCCTAGGAACATTCTTTGGTTCCCTCCTGCTCATTCTCTCTCCCTCTTACCGTGTGGCTCCTAAACATGCCAAAGTTCTGTCTTTTCTCTGAATTCTTTCTCCGCCTCAGCTGCTCTTCTCAAATTTATATACTCAAATCCATCCCATTGTTATGCTCACTTCACAGATCCCACAGCTCTCAGGGGGGGGATTCTAGCCCCTGCTGTTGGCCCTCCAGCATCCTCTGAGATGGAGTGGTTTATTAAAGTGCCTCCTCTGCCATCCGCACAATGCAGTGCCCTGAGGCTTTCTGATGGATGCAATGTGTTCTCTTGCTCCCATCTCCTGCAGGGAGGCTGGCAGCCCCATTCTTACCCATTCTTTACACTTCTTAGATGAAAGGTACTGTGTGTACCAAAGCTCTTTCTGATCTACTATTATTAAAGAGAAAAATGTCCTCAGGAATGAACATGTGCCACACAGGTAGCCCATCAGACCAAAGTGGTCATAAAGCCCCCTTTTGGGGGGGAATCCTACAAAAACCAATCCATGCTCAGCATCCAGGAGGGATCTGCGCTCTAAAAACTACTCCTTACTCACTGGCTTTCTAACCATAGTAACTTCTCAACTTTGCTTCATTTTTCTTAAATGTTAAGAGCAGATTTTTTTTTAAAGATTTGTTTATTTGAGGGGTGCCTGGGTAGCTCAGATGGTTAAGTGTCATGACATGATCTTCAGGTCCTAGGATTAAGCCCCATATTGGGCTCCTGGCTCAGCAGGGAGTCTGCTTCTCCCTCTCCTTCTGCTTGTGCTGTCTCTGTCTCTCTCTCAAAGGAAAGAAAGAATGAAGGAAAGAAGGAAGGAAGGAAGGAAAGAAAGAGAGAGAGAAAGAAAGAAAGGAGGAAAGAAAGAGAGAAAGAAAAAAATTTATTTATTTGAGAGAGAGGGTGTGTATGCGAGGTGAGGAGGGGCAAAGCGAGAGGAGAGAAAATCTCCTGCAGACTCCCCACTGAGCACAGAGTCCCAGTACCACGTCCTTGAGACCATGACCTGAGTCAAAGCCAAGACTCCGACCCTTAAACTGACTGAGCCACCCAGGAGTCCCAAAAAGAGATACTGCCTAGTGATTACAGTTAACAATCCTGTCTTTACATTTGAAAGTTGCTCTGAGAGTAGAGCTTTAACGGTCTCACCACAGTGACAACAAATTGTAATTACATAGAGTAGGGGATTTATTGACTAACTACATTGTGGTAAAGACTTTGCCATATGTACTCATATCAAATCATCACATGGTATAATCTAAACGTATTTAAAGGTATGTAGGAGTTTGGAACCCTACTTGGTCCCAGCATGTCAATGTCAATACATATACAAATATCAATTACATCACAATAAAGCTGGAGCAAAAGCAGATTCTGATGCTTTACTCCACCTTAAATAGGGGTCTTATAAAATAATTACATTTATATATATATATAATATATATATATAATATAAATTATATTTTGACAACCTTAGAAATACTCAATTGGTAACAGAAAATAGGGATTTTTCTTTGGGTGACCACATATGGGGAGGGACTGAGGGTTTACCAGGACATGGGGCCATCCATGCTGAAATCAGCAAGCTCACAACTCCATTGGGCAAATTGGACAAGCTGGTCACCCTCACTTCACTGATAATGCTGTCTACATTTCCACACCAACTACCATTTGTTCCTCATTTGCCAACCATAAGTTCTTACTCAGTAAAAGAATGTGCAAGATGTGGAAGATTAAGAAACCAACTCCCTATTCTTGGGGAATGTGGAATTCAGAAACAGTCAACTGGGTCTCAGGTGAGCTTGATTCAGCTAGACTAAGTCATCCTGTGAAGCCAATTTTAAGAAAAAATATATATATATATATAGAATCCTAGATTTTTCTGTTGTTGTTTTGCCTCCCTGGGGTGAAACACAAAGAAAATATAATATAGACAACATTTTATTTATTTGATATTCAATTAAGTTTTGGGGCACCTGGGTGGTTCCGTTGGTTAAGCAACCAACTCTTGATTTCGACTCAGGTCATGATCTCAAGGTTGGGAGATAGAGTCCCATGTAGTTACTGCGGCTTCAGAGACGGATCACTTGGTACCCCTCCAGGGACAGGACCCAGCGACTACTGAGCAAATGCACAGCCATGTCTCTCAAAGATTTAGGTGAAGAACGGAAAAACAATAATTTTGGTTGAAACTACAGAGAACGGGATTGATCTGCCCTGAAGTTTTGCTAAGCTGCCAAACCAGGGATACGTTCTTTTGAGTAAAGCTTTAATGACTAGAAATCTGGGGTTGGCTTGACACTTCCTCTCAAACTGACACAGTCCTTTGACCTCTGAACAGTATGCTTCAGTTCTATACCCCGGTACCAGGTCTTGATCCATCTAGGCCCCAAGCTCCTGTAGTTCCTGAGAAGGACTTCTAAAGCCTTTATGGAGTGCTAGCTATAAAACTGATATTCTAACCTGAGAGGTGGTCTGAGGGTGACTCTGAAATTTCAAAGAAACTTGCAGCCCTTAAGGCATGATGACAGCTCCTGATATGTTTTGAGCCGTCTCTGTCCATCTTCACAGAGCACTTTGTAGTCTCCAAGTTATAGACCAGAGACTTTAATGTCGTGTACACACTTGGACTCGACTATTTTGATGTTCCAAATGAAGTACAGGATTCTGAGGGCTAGCGCATTTTCAGACCCTAGCTCCAAGTCACATCTTCTACGAAGACTTGCTTTGTGCCCTAGAAAGAGCCTCCTTTATTTCACCAGGACCTCTTTCTAGTCTTTATTACTCTATTATAATTGTTATTTTTTAGCCCTACCAGAGCATGTGCTCCTTGCTAGCACTGGGCTGTTTCAGCTTTGGTCTTGGGCTTACTCACGCACTTGGTGGCGATTTACTCAATGTCTATATGAGGCCTTTAAGTCAAGGTCACTCTCCTCATCCTCTGCTGTGTAACTCCCTCTGCATTCAGGTCTGCCTTGTCCCACTCACTTGGCGTCCTCCAAGTCCTCAGTCCTCTGGCCGATGTCGTCAGCATACTTCACTCTCCACTGCACCATTTCACTGTCGCCTTTGGAGAGAGCCCGGAGCAGCTCAGCCTTGGCCTCTTGTTCTTCCTCATACTGCTCTTGAAGAAGGTCACAGTCATGCTTGGCTGACTGCAGGGCCTGGGCCAGGGCACTCTGTGACTTAACAGACGCAACACACATTAAAAAAGGGCATCGCTACCATTAACAACGAAGGGCTTGGAGGTGACATCTTTTTTTTTTTTAGATAAGGTTAATAACAACCTGCCACAAATTCAAGCTGAACCTGAACCTAGCAAGATAATACCCGGGAAAGAATTTGGGACGAGAAAGGATCGAGTATCTAATTGCTGCTGTTACAACAGGGAACAGTGTTCTATTTAGGGAAATATCTGCCTGACTATGTGGGCTTCAGCAACTGGCAGGTTCTGGAAATAGTGGGGGATACAAAGGTAGCAAAAACATTCCCTATCATTTAGACAGGAAGATTTATTGTTAGCACTAAGATTGAGATCTTATTTGGACTAAAAAAGGATCACTGAGACTTGGTCCAGCTTTTCATTCATTGATGAAAAAATCTTTTATTTCACATGTAAATCTCTGAACACTATCTCTGATCACTTTAAAACAGCACTATCTGATAGAACTTTCTATAGATGAAAATATTTTAGGGGCACCTGGGTGCCACAGTCGGTTAACTGTCCAGCTCTTGGTTTTGGCTCAGGTCATGATCTCAGGGTCGTGAGATGGAGCTCCGCGTCAAGCTCCCTGCTCAGCATGGGGTGTGCTGGAGAGTCTCTCTTCCTCTCCCTTTGCCCCTCCTGCTCATGTTCACACACTCTCTCTTTTCAAATCAATCAATCATTCAATCAATCAATCCTTATTTTAAAAAAAGATTTTATATATGGACCATCCAATATGGTAACCATAGCCACATATGGCTATTGAACACTCAGTATGTGCCTTAGTACAATGTGTGGTCACCGAATTTTAGTTTTGTTTTAAATAAACTTAAATTCACACAGCCACCTGTGGTGCCGTAGCGGCTACCGTGGTTTTTAGACAGCAGAGCTGAGCTTGGTGAACACTTCTGTCATTTACCTGTGGTGTGGTTAACCTAGAGCCATCATTCCCAAGAGATAACCTAGTCTAGTGGCAAGAACCCAGTTTACCGGAGCCTGGGCCGGTCCCTCATGGGTCCTTGCTGCAAATTAGAAAAAAGCATCTTCTCAGTCGTGGCTGCAGCTCTGAGAGCACAAGGCTTAGTTAACAGCGGCCTCAGCCAGACGCCCTTGGGCAGCTTTGAAAGAGGAGCAACAATACACAGTGACCCTGAGAAGGACGCAGGCTTTGAAAGCCAATAAATTTGGCTTTAAGTTGTGACCCTACCCCTCTTGTATATTCATTGAGCACCTGTTCAAGGCATTAGTGTTTACAGAAGTAAGTGAGATGAAGATAAAGTCTTTGCCCTAAGGAGCCATAAAGGGGTGAGAGGATACACGAAATGAACATATAAACAAATTAAATTTTTTTTTAATGCTGACAACAGTAAGGAACTAAAACAGAATGACAATACAGGATGTTTGACTCCTTCACATCATTGCCCAAGGGCCTTGGGGAAGGAAAGGGCTTGTACACAGTGGAAATAGCAGCTATGAAAGTCCTCTGGCAGGAGTAATGGTGACTCCTATAAGAGGCCCAGAGGAGGTCTGGGCAGCTAGAGGGGAGGAAATGAGGGAAGCAGACGGATGACGTAAGGTCGCAGGAGGAGGCCGGAGGCTAAGTAGAGGGGCCTCTGAGGCCAGCTGGAAGCCACTGGGAAGTCAGCCAGAGAGATCTTCTAAAATCTTAATTAAATCATCTCACACCCAGCAACAATTCCTTCATACTCTACTACTAGCTGTATGACCTTGGACATGTTATTTTTCTTCTCAGAGCCTTGGTTTCTTCATGTAAAAAGATATAATTCTACCTTTTTCCTAGGACTTATATGAAGATTGAGATAACATGAGAAGTATCTGGCAGAACGTCTGATGCACAAAGCATGGGATTCATTAAAAAATGCATATATAATGTAGAAAATAAGGAGAGTAGTGGGAATAAAATAAAATATTTGAGAACAGACGTCTACAGTCTCATGATCTGTACCTCAGAATAGATGCCTTTGCAGGGAGATTATGTACAAGTGAGGTGCTATGGGGTGTCAGTAACAAAGTGCCTTCAAGATGAACCAGGTTTTAGCTTGAAATATCAGAGCTCAGAGAATTTCTCTCTCACCTTAGTCACTCCATTTTCACCTTAAAGGGCCACTTTCACTGGTGTCACCTGCTAGAAACATTATATATCCTCTTGGGAAGAAATGACCGATATGTATAGGTTATTGACAACTTAAAATTAATACTTGAACTAAGCCAGTCCCATTTGTTTCATTCTGGTCTTCTTTCTAAGTCTACTTCTTGGTGCAATTCAGAATCAAAGATCCATAAAGAGCCTTGCTGACTTCCTGTTCACATAATAATGCAAAATGGAAATACAAAGTTTGCTTGCTGTGTCTAAATCTGACGAACGGGGTGCCTGGGTGGTTCAGCAGTTAACAATCTACCTTCGGTTTAGGTCACACGATCCTGGGGCCCTGGGATTGAGCCCCACATTGGGCTCGTTGCTCAGTGGAAAGCCTGCTTCTCCCTCTTCCTCTGCTACTCCCCCTGCTTGTGTGCACCGCCCCCCTTTCACTACCTCTGTCAAATAAATAAATAAATAAATACAATCTTTAAAAAAAATAATAAGTCTGACAAACTAGACAAGCAATTTGCGTCACTGAGTAAAGTCCTTCCGTGATAAAGTTCCTTCCTGGAACATACAAGGTCCACCATGTTTTTTCCCCCCGTAACTTCCGGGGCACTTTCCTCTCTTTTAATAGGAGGGGATATCTAGCCTCGTCCATCAGGCATGATTTTTTTTTTTTTACACAGACTGTCAAGCTACTGGTGAGAAATAATAGATGCATTACTTTGGGTTCCTCTTCCAGTTCCCTTTTCAGTTCTTCTATTTGCCAGGTGAAGTTGCTCTTTTCCCTGGAAAGTTGGTTTATCAGAGATTTCTTTTCTTCCAACCTCCTCAGGAACTCTCCTACAGAGAGATTTCACAAAGTGAGTTAATCCCAGCCTGCCTCCCTATCCACTGCCTCCTCCCACAGGCTGTTCACTTGAAGGACAACCACAGTGACTCCTAACACGTATTTTTAATATAACAGGGGTCTGAGATTTCAGTTATCAGCAAAACCATGGCAATGATCTGTTCTGGGATGCACAAAAGAGCCCTGATAAAGAACTGATTTTTAGCAGTAAGTTTGGGTCAATAATGGGTAATATTAGCTGCCATATATTGAAACTTTTCTGTGAAGCAGGCACTACTGTCCAGCTTAATTCCCATAACTCCTTGACCATGTTCATAGTATATTACCACTTTAAAGAGCGGGAAACAGCAACTAACTTGTGTATGATTGAGACACCAACGTGATAGCCAGTAATTGGTGGAGGTAGATTCTAATTAAGTCTTTTAACCCCAAAGAGCACATTCTTTTGTGTTATGCTCCCTTGTTTATTTTATGTGGCTCTACCAATTTCTGACTGTATAATCTTTAGGTAATTACAACTTCTTTGCCACATCTGTAAAATGAGGATAACAATAAAAAATTGTCAGGGCGCCTGGGTGGCTCAGTCGGTTAAGGGTCCAACTCTTGGTTTTGGCTCAGGTCATGATCTCAGGATCATGAGATTGAACCCTGAGTCAGGCTCTGTGTTCATTGCTGAGTCTGCTTTAGATTCTCTCCTCTCTCTCCTCCTCTCCCTCTGACCCACAGCCCCTAATCTCACACTCTCTAAAATAAATAAAAATCTTTAAAAAAAAACTGTTAATGGAAATTAAATGAATGTGTTTTGTGACTAATGTGTTTTCACTACTGTGAATGTGTTTTGTAGACTAGCTGCTTAATAAATATTAAAAATAGTCATTAAATAGCGGAGGATAGGACCATGATGGGGGGAAATTTCATTATACGGTAGTCTACACTCTCTGTCTCTTTTGCTGATGATAGGACAGCAATGCCTCGATTATTAGCAATGGTACCAAATACTGAGCCAATCCTGGGCAAAGGCAGTTGCTTCTATAGTGTAATTAGTACAACACTAAAAGCCCACAATATCTGCGACCCCTATAGCTCTTGCTATAAACAAGTTCTAAAACTCTTAGCATTATAAGAAAGCATCTGTTTGGGCTAAAGCAGCAATTCTCAACCTTTTTGGTCTCAGGAACACTTCATATGCTTAAAATTTATTGGGGACCCCAAAGAGATTTTATTTACATAGATTTGATATTTAATAGATAGCATATTTGAAATTAAAAGAGAAATTTAAAATTTGTATTAACTCATTTTCAAATAATAAAAATCTTAATGATGTGTTAACATGTTTACCTAAACAACCATTTTTAAGAGGAAAAACTATATTTTCTAAAAGTACGAAAAAGTGAGAAAAACGACATTATTTTACATTTTAAAAAACCTCTGACTTAATAAAAACTAGATTTTCATATTTGCCTCTGAATGCAACCTACTGTAATACACTGTTTTTATTGATGTATGTGAAGAATCTAGCCTGCCATAGATACATAGGAAAAGGGAGATGAATTTTCATAGTCTTTTCAGATAACTGTGACCGTTATTTGATACTATACCAAAACTCAACAAATAGAAATTTCTCAAGGATTAGTTGCAGTATGATCCTGTTACCTTAAAATTCATGAGTCTAGCTTAAACTTTGAATGGATCTTTCACCCACACATGACTATATAACATCATGACATGGTGATTTGAAAAATATGTGTTCATTGAATTACACAGATCTTCTAAAATGTTGACACATTCCATACAATATTAAAAACAGCGTGTTTGTTAACATCACTGCTGATCTCATCAGAAAAGTCTTTGACAATTGAGAGCATCAGGCTCATGAAGGCATACACATGTTTTCCAAAATCTGATTTTTGCCTAAAAGCTTCAATTTTATTATTGGCAACAAATAATGTCAGTTGTTTTCCTTGAAGCGACAGGATTACTTTGTTCACTTTTGAGCAAATATCTGCCAAATATCTGAATCAAAATACACATGGTTTGTTTGTCAGTTGTCCTTTTAAGTAAATAGGATGCTCCCTGAAGAGACCTGCTAGCTCAGCTCAGAACTTAATCACACATCTTACTTCAGAGGGGGTGTCGGTTGGGGCGGACGGGTGAAATAGGTGAAGGGGATTAAGAGCACACTTGTGATGAGCACTGAGCAATGTATTGAATCATTCAATCACTGTATTATACACCTGAACAAATATAACACTATGTTAACTGAGCTGGAATTAAAATTTTAAAACTTCATAAAGATACAGAGATGCTTTATGCATATTTCCTCTTTTGTCAGAGAGAATATTAAAAAGATATATACTTGGGGTCAAGATGTAATAAAATTAACTTTTACTGCTTCATTAAGGACATTCTTACTTAAAACTGACTTTTTTTTTCAAACTGTGAGTATATCAGTGTATCAGTGTATCAGTGAATGTAATTATTAATAATAGTACAGTGTGGCGCCACTGTCTTGATGCATGATGAGACCTCAGTAGTTTTAATTGTCACTGCTTCTGCAGCATCAATACAACTCGCAAAAGAACTTAAAAAGCAGTCACTTTAACCTCATAGGCCCCCTACAAGGGTCTTGATGATCACCAGTGTTCTGTGGATCAAACCGAAAATCTCTGGGTGACAACGTCGTACTGAAAAGGAGTCTGAAAAAATGCCAATCCGCCAGGGGGTTGAGACTGACATACCACGTATCTCACAGAACAGGGGCCCACTTAGCATGGCTTACTTCATCACATTTACCACTAGTTTGCTTGGAAAGTGGAGTGTGATATGTTGACAGGGCAGGGCATGAGACTAGCGGTAGTGGCAAAAAAACAGCAAAAAAATCTGAAGCTTAGAACCCAGTGACAGGAGGGAAGGCTTGGATAGGTATATACTTAAATTTTAATTCACACAAAGCCAAAAGGTGAAAATAAGAATTAAAGGAAGGAAGAAAAGGTCCTCCATCCTGAGTGGAATTATCACCTCACACCCACTTTCACTTCACTCACTTACCCACTAATTTCCTCATCAAAAAAGTGAGTGGAAAATTAACTCCGATAGCTAGGGGGAGGTAGGCAGGGCCCATCACAACGATGTTGTACAGCACATCATTCAGGACCCGACATATGGGTTTTCTCCAGTCTCATCACTGGACTCTGGCATCCACAGACTACATCCTAAATGGCAGAAATCAAACTGGGGGTTTTGTAACAAGGCCAAGTGTCATCCACCCTGCCCCCACTATTAGAGTCCTGTTCAGTGTCCCTGCTAGAACCAAAAACACTTTCTTTTGGGTTTCTAGGTTTATAGTTAGTTTTGCCAGCCCATTTTAATTTAGCTTTAATTCTAGATTTAGCCTCTAGAAACAGGTACCCGCCAGCAGAAGGATGTCATACAGTCCAAATGATCTTTATTCTCTTTTTAAAGTGTGTGCCTCTGGGCATCAAGAGTATTTTTTATTTTCATTGACCTAGGAATGTGATCTCTGGAAACATACTCCTAAAAATAATGTAATTACATCTAGCCACATGCTGTTCGTAGCAGAGAAATAATTAAAGCTACAAGGCAAGGTTAAGTAAATCATCATCCCTCTACTTGATGGATTAGAAACAGCCATTATAAATGACTAAATATGCAAGATAAAAAAAACCAAAATTTATGACAAATTGAAAAAGAAAAAAACCCAAAGAAATTGCTAAAAAAAAACCCAAAAAAACCACACACACACAAAACTATCATGAGTAGCTCATAGTTGAGAGTAAACCATGGGACATTTTCCTACTTTTCATTTATCAAATGTTTGTGTAGCACCAATACGTGGCGGGCATTGTTCTAGATGACTGACATACATCAGTGAATAAAACAAAGCTTAGAAGAAGCTTACATTCTTGCAGATGGTGATAGACAAATATGCACATTTATCATGTCAAGTATGTAGTTTGTTTGAAGGTATTAAATACTATTTTTAAAAAGGCAGAGAGAAAACGGGTTGAGAACAAATGTCACCTTCTCAACAAGGCCTGTACTGACATCCCCCGGATATCTGTTTGATTAACCCTCATCTTCAAGTCTCTGGAGAATTATTAGAGTATTCCAGGCAGAGTAAAAAGCTAGGGCAAGACCCTAGAATGCGAGTGTGCCTGGTGTGTTAAAAACATCGTCAAGGCAGAATGAGAGAAGGGAAAGTAGAAGAAGAGGTCAGAGAGATAATGAGGCGCCCAATTACATGGCCTTGTAGGCCATTGTACAGATTATGGCTTTCACTGGGTGTTAAAAAAAAGTATGGGTTTATTAGTTAAAATTAGAAAAAGATGCCTGTTTCCATGAGGTCGACATTATAAAAAGTCATGTCTTGTAGGCTGTGTGAACAGCCCTGCCATTCTTTGATCTTGACAGTTCCTTCATCCAACTGCATATTTCTTTTCTCCTTCATGAAGGAGAGCTGGGCAGAGCCTCCCAAACCAGCACAGAGGTAACCCTCACCAGACAAGGGCATATCTGTGGATAAGGTTAAATCAGAGACTGCATTCCTCCCCTAGAATCTTCAAACTCTCACTCCATTTCAGTGACTGATTGATCATCTCAGTTGTCCTTCCACCAGGCTGCTGGGACTGAGCTCACTCACAACTGAAGCAGCACATTTACTTACCATTCTCACTCTGTAGCTTCGTCTTCTGTGCTTTCAGGTCATTTGCCAACTGAGTCACTTCATCTAGTTTTGCATTTGCTTCATTCAAGCGCTCTTCATACAGACTACAGAGCTTCTCAGAGTTCACCTATGAGTTTAGAATGAAGGTTTGGGTATGGTTCATGGAGTCCATGCTGAATTAGCTGCATAAGATGGGGGGACGGGGGTCATTCCTGGGAACCTTATGCTCTCTTCTGCTCTGAAGACCACAGCTAACATTTGGGAAACTGTATCTTCTAATTTCAGAAAACACAATAAACTCAAGGTCTGGGCCTTTAAGGGTCCAAACTTCTCAGGCTACAGGTGTCATGTAAAAACCCAGCTCTCTGGGTACTGGGACACTCTCTAGAATTCTTTGCTCTTTTGAACAAGGAAACATGCCAAATACTTATGTAGTTCAAAATGACTTCTTGACATTATATTATATATTTAACCATCTTACTCTCCCACTAGAATAGGTTTCATGAAAGTAGAGATTCTGCTTGATCACAGATAACCCGTCAATGCCTAGATTAGTGTCGAGCACATATGAGAAGCTCAATAAACAATTGGGGACACGCAGAGGAGAGGGAAAGAACAAGGGAAAAGGGAATGAAATCCAAAGGGCTGACCAAGCAGTATGTAAGAAAGTAGATAGATATGAACTGCAATGGTTTAATCATGGACGTTTGAGCTGTGAAACAACTACATCCTCTGGATCACTAAGGCCGAAGGCTCAAGGGAACCCTGTTAAGTTAACCCTTCAACTCTAAACTCCAGTTTCTCACAATGGGTTTTTCACGTTTGGAGGAAAGGATATGCTGTTTGGCCTTTGTACTTCTGCCTGACTTAAGTAACCAATGTAACAATCAGATTTCTGCCACACCCTGGAACTAATGCTAGTGACCTTGAGACTCAAGATTCTTAAACAGGACCAAGAGCTGCTGGACGTAAAATGGCTGCATCCCCTTTACCTAGCTGTAGTTTGCATCCTTGTTGTTAATATGATCAGAAGTTACATTGGTGGTGCTATAGATCCATTGTTCCACAGATAGCTGTTCGTTTTGCTCTTTACATGTATTAAATCTCAATCCATAAAACAGTCCCGTAAGATCTTTGTTTTCACAATGAGTGTTAAGGAAAAGGAAGAATTAAGACAATAAAGAAAAGATCACACCAGTGGCATTCCAAGAAAATGGTGAGGCATGTGATATCTGGTGGTGAGCCTAACAGTCTGAATGTTTACCTAATTTGTGGTGATTTAGCAATGGCCAAGGACCAGGAACATTTGAAAGACACCAGGTTTAGTCCTCTGGAAAACCCCTAAATCAGCAAAAACCTTGGAGGCCTCCAGCTAGAGCCAGCTCTATGCTGAATATTATTCTCTTCAAGCTTACACTAGTGACTATTCTAACCTCCCAGTGAAAAATGACCAGATTACATTTTCTTATATCCCTAAGGCAGTGTGCAGCGCTTGACACAAAATAGGTTATTTAATAAATGTTTAAGACAATCAAATTATTGCCTTAGTGAGAGGTTGGCCAACATGCCTACTAAAGTTTACTTAGAGGTCATATTCAAGCTTTCCTTATAATGCCCACATTTACTTTTAACTTGGTCAAGATATTATCCACTGATTAGCAAACAAGTGAAGAGCCAAATCAGGTGCATGCTCATTTGGAGGCTTGAGAGGAATGTCATATAGGTCAAGCTCGAAGATGTTCTATAGCACATCCAGACTTGTTGGTGATGGTGCAACTAAACTTAGCAGAGATTGGATGGCCAGCTTCTCGTACAATGTCATCAGCACCACATAGGTTAGAGCCCTTAGGTTAAATGTCAGGCACACTCAAATATCTACTCCCCACTGGCTACTGGAAAAAAGCTAGAGTAATGATAAATTTAACAGTCTGTAGATGGTCTGAAGCTGCTAATTATTTTTTGAATGTTGAATGTTTGCTCTCACTCCTGAAGTAATTTGACAAAGTTGGCACACTCATTTTTTTCATCAAAATATCCCTTGAGAGTTCAGATTGACTCTGTTATTTCATTTATAAAATGTTTATCATTTTATAGTGATATGTTTATAATGACAAAATGTTTATCATTACAAATGATAAATGTTTTATCATTTATAAAACAGAGTCAGAGAGGCTAAACACCTTGTTCAAATTCACACAGCTAGGGAATGTTGGAATTAGGATTTGCACTGATAATGGCCTGTGTGGAGGCAAGGAAAAAACAAAAGCCGAATACTAAATTCCTAAGTACCTGTTATATGAAGTAGTAATGACAAAGGGAATGTTACATTGACAGCCTAGTTGACTCATACTGTCATGAATCCTGAGTGCTGGAGGAAACTGGATAAAAATAGGATAACTACGTGAACCATCTTTATTTTATGTTGTCTCCAGTAACAAATGACCCATTAACTGGGACAGGAAGAACATATCCAGGTGTGAGAAATGGCACTTCTGGTTATGGTCCTCAGTATTCTATGCTACGCACCTGTTTGCTGAGGGTGAAAGAACACAGCGCTCTAGAAGACAACTTAGTCAATGGGGTGTGGAAATGGCAAGCAAAGGAGCCAGAGAACCCCCAGTTTTTAAGAGACTCCTATGCAGTAAAGCCCAGCTGGGCTTTGTATATCTGCAGAGTAGTCAGCCACCTGGGCAGACAGAAAAGACACCTGCTTTTAGGCATCACTTCATATGGTAGGTATTTTACGGGCAGTGTTAACCACTGGCAGAGCATTTTCAATTTACAATGTATTTTTCATAAGCAGGATCTGCAAAAGACATTGAAATCGGTTATCTAAAGGTAGCCTATATGGGGACATATCATTCAAATAGGCTGTAACTTGAAGGTACAAATTCAAATTTAAGCGTAAAGGATAGGCACTAAATTTTCATACCAGAAAAGAAGAGATTAATGGAATAATGTGCATTCATCTTAAACCTGATTCTTAAAATGCTGCCTAATGCTGTCTCCCAGAAATGCAGGATCCAATGGGAATTCAAAATAATCAAGATAATTGAGATTGCTTATAACTTTTAAATTTCCCTGGGCTTCTCTGTCAGCATAATATACTTTTTGAAAATGCTTCAGTTTCCACTGTACCACTGAGTGATTGGCATTCTTGGGATTATAATTCAGGAAAAGATGAAATAAACAACTCAAGAAAAATTTTAGCATAATGTATACGCTTATGAGAGTGAACAGAATCAGTTTATCCCACTGAGAAATATTCACGGCAGCAGTGGAACGTGGCCACCCACTAACACAAACAGGATTGGGCGTCAAGGCCCATCTCTGCCATGACTTTATGCCTTGGATAGTCACTGAACCTATGAGCCACAGAATTCCCAAGAGGCGTATGTAAAAGTTAATGCTAGTACTTGAGTATACAGGTTACGCATATCATGTAGTGAATGAGTAAAATAAGACCTAGTGTCTGCCTTAGAGATGTTTTCTACTTAAGCAAAGTTAAAAAACTATATGATGCAGTAGCACAGAAGGATCCTAAAAGTGTTATAGTACTTCTGAAACAGATAAAGTTTTAATATGGAAAGTTGAACTTGAGCATTCTAGGGAAAGGGCTGAGTTTAGACAAGGCATATTGGTGGAAAAAGAATATTTGATGGAGGGCAAACATTCTAGGTTGGCTGAAATAAAAGGCCCATGAAAAAAAGTAATGGGATCTAAAATTGGCAGGGCAGGGTGAGTCTGGTCACAGGCCAAAGGGTACCTTGAAAACCAGCAGCTTGAAGTTCAGTGTTAGGCAGGGGGACAATATTCTATAAAGCCATGTCTAGAGATATTCACATAGATACTGTATCGGATAGATTGAACAAAAGAAAAACTAGAAGCAAAAAAGATAACTTAGGAAACCACTTCAATACTCTGGTTAAAAGGTAATGGAAGTCCTACCTGCATGTGAGAATAGAATGGAAAACTGTAAGACAGTGAAGAGTTGACCTGCTGTAAGAATTGATTGGAAAGCAAAGAACAAGAGAGGAAACAAATAATCATTTACAGACTTGGAGCCTGGGTGATGGGAAGAAACAGGGTGCCAATGACAGAAATGTCCAGTAGAAACACCAGATTCAGAAGAAGGTGATGAGTTTGGTTTTAGACACACAAATTTGAGGGAAGGAAGACTTTACTGATCTTTGAAAGAACTTAAGGGAATACTTCTAAGAAAAGCAGGGATAATAAAACCCATGACAGGGGTTACAGGATTGAGGAGGTAGTGAGGCATACATATCTGCTGGTGGGAGCCAGCTTCCTAAGATGGTCCCCCAATGACCAACACCCTCTGGTACTCACACCTTTGTATAGAGTCCTACCCTGTGACTTATAACCGAATCACTGCACTGCACTATAAGTCTGCCCAACTAGAATTGTTGCGGCTTCTGTCTTGGTCTCTTGTGGTACTTGCTCTTATGCCCTAAATTGCATAAGAAGCCGAGGTCCTCCATGGTTGCCATGCTGTGAGGAAACCCAAGCTAGCCACATGGCAAGAAAGATTTCCAACTAGCCCCCAGCCGTTTTAGTTAGTTGTCCCAGCCCAAGAGCCGGACAGGAGAATGATGTCCGGCTTCAGATGACTCCAGTTGAGACTGGAGAGTTGATAATAAATTGTTGTTTCAAGCTGCAAGGTTTGGGGATGATTTGTTATATAGCAATAGATAAATGGAACTATACTCTTTGGTCAAGGAGACAGAGGCAAATATGGATAGACTTTGCTTTCCTCCTCCTAGTATCTGAGGAAAAGTCTTTCTTTATTTTGGTTTGTTTTTGCAATGGGTGAATAATGGTCATGTGGAAAAATATTTTATTCTTTGGGACAAGAAAGCAAGAAATGGATGAGTATAAGAAAAATATAAGGTGAAGAGAGAAGTTATACTGAATGGGTCTTGATCTTATCTTTTCAATAAATGGTCTTACCATTTATTGAAAAGGATTTAGAAAGTCAGGGTTGGAATCTGAGGGAGGATTTTGTTTAAAATAAAACAGTGAATTAGAAGAATAAAAGAACTTCTGAGCAGCAATAAAATTCTAGAGGAAATTGGAAAGTATGAAATTCATATCTAATTAGTACAGATTTACAGTGAACCTATCAACAGTTTTATGACTATGACTTCCTACTAAGATGTGCAGAAACAGAAGAATTCCTGAGGATAAACAAGAGGCACAGTAGATTATAAAGAGTAAGGACTTCTAGAGAATCATTTGGGCTGAGGAAAGCAAATGAAGCCTACAGGGCATGGAGAAAGAATGCTTTCACTGCCAAGAGAAAGAAGGATGAGTCCACATAAAAGGCAGAATACAGAAGAGATAGAGGAGAGAGGACTTAAATCCTTACTAAATTTACATTCTAAGATAATTGGGGGTGGGGTGGCAGGGATAGAGGAGAGAAAGAGAAGGAAAAGCAGCGTGGTTGTGTTTCTTTCTACTGAATGAGGTTTTAAAGGTAACTAATGCTAAATATTTTAGGATTCACTCAGTCTCTCTGAGGAAATGTTACATTTTTCTGGCTATGGTCCTTGTAGGTTGAGCTTTATTGTTGGTTTGTCTCTTTTCCAGATAATTTTACAAATTCTCCTCACAAGGAGAATGTGACTCTGGCTACAGGTATACCTTGGAGATATTGCGGGTTCAGTGCCAAACCATGCAATAAAGGTAATATCACAATAAAGTGAGTCAGTGAATTTTTTGGTTTCCTAGTGCTCATAAATGCTGTATTTATACTATACTATAGTCTATTAATTGTGCAATAGCATTACATGTAAAAAAGTGTATGCCAAAATTTAAAATGGCTTATTGCTAAAATATGCTAGCCATCATCTAAGCTTTCTACGAGTCATAATCTTTTTGCTGGTGGAGGATCTTGCTCAATATTGATGGCTGTTGATTTATCAGGGTGGTGGTTCCTGAAGGTTGGGGTGGCTGTGGCAATTTCTTGAAATAGGACAGCAGTGAGTTTGACACATCAATTAACTCTTCCTTTCATAAATGATTTCTGTGTAGCATGTGATGCTGTTAGATTGCATTTTACCCACAGTAGAACTTCCTTCACAATTGGAGTCAATCTTATCAAACCCTGCTGCTGTTTTATCAACGAAGTTTATGTCATATTCTAAATCCTTTGTTGCCACTTCAACAGTCTTCACAGCATCTTCACCAGGAGTAGATTCTGTCTCAAGAAACCACTTCTCTGCTCATCTATAAGTAGCAACTCCTTACGTGTTAAAGTTGTATCATAAGATTGTGAACCTTCAATACCATCTTCAGGCTCCACTTCTACTTCTAGTTATCTTGCTATTTCCACCACATCTTCAGTTACTTCCTCCAGTGGAGTTGTAACCTCTCAAAGTTATCCAGAAGGATTGGAACCAACTTCTTCAAAACTCCTGTTAATGTTGATATTTAGACCTCTTCCTACAAATGATGAATGTTCTTAAAGTAGAATGTTCTTAATCTAGAATGGTGAATGCTTTCCAGAAGATTTTCAATTTACTTTGCCCAGATCCATAATGATTTTGATGGATCTGTGGCAGCTAGAGACTTAAAAAATGTATTTCTTGAATCATGATATTTGAAAGTCAAAATGACTCCTTGATCCATGGGCTGCTGAATGACTGTTAGCAAGCATGAAGACAACATGAATATTATTGTATATCTTCATTAGAGTTCTCCAGTGACCAGGTGCATTGTCAATGAGTAGTACTATTTTGAAAGGAATCTTCTTTTCCAAGCAATAAGTCTCAGCAGTAGGCCTCAAATATGTGCTGTGATTCAGGCTTTATTTTTCCATTTATACAGCACAGGCAAAGTAGATTTAGCACAATTCTTGTGGGTCCTTGGGTTTTCAGAATGGTGAATGAACATTAGCTTCAACTTTAGCCCCTAACAAGAGAATTAGCCTGTCCTTTGAAGCCAAGCATTGCCTTCTCCTCTCTAGCTAGGAAAGTTCTAGATGGCATCTTCTAATAGAAGACTGTCTACATTGAGTTTCTCTGTTTAGTGTAACCAGTTTCATGAATTATCTAAGCTAGATCTTCTGGAAAACTTGCTGCAATTTCTCCCCCCACCCCTCCGGTGTTCCAAGATTCATTGTTTATCGCCACACCCAGTGCTCCATGCAATACGTGCCCTCCACCACCAGACTCAATTTCTACATTGGCACTTGTTTCTTCACCTGGCACTTCATATTAGAGAGAGCTTCTTTCCTTAAACCTCAACAACGAACCTCAGCAGCTTCCTCACCTCTCTCAGCCTTCACAGAATTGGAGAGTTAGGCCTTTGCTCTGGATTAGGTTTTAGCTTAAGGGAATGATGGTTTGATCTCCTATCCAGACCACTAAAGCTTTCTTCATTATCAGCAATAAGGTTTTTTCACTGGCTTATAACTCATGTGCTCACTGGAGTAGCACTTTTAATCTTCAGGAGTTTTTCCTTTGCATCCACAAGCTGGCTAACTATTTGGCACAAGAGGCCTAGCTAGCTTTCAGCCTGTCCTGGCTTCCAACCTGCCTTCCTCACCAAGATTAATCATTTCAAGCTTTTGATTTCAAATGAGAGATGTACAACTCTTCCTTCCACTTGAACACTCAGAAGGCATTTTAAGGTTATTAATTGGCCTAATTTCAATATTGTTGTGTCTCAGGGAATAGAGAGGACTGAGGAGAGGGAGACAGATAGGAGAATGGCCAGTCAGCGGAGCAGTCAGAACACACACATTTATCGATTAAGTCCGCCTTCTTATATGGGGCATGTTCTTGGTGCCCCCAAACAACAGTAACAGCAAAGATCACTGATCATAGATCACCATAAAAATACAATGAAAAAGTTTGAAATGTTGTGAGAATTACCAAACTGTGGCACAGAGGCATCGAGTAAGACAATGCTGTTCGATAAATGGCACTAACAGACTTAGTTAGGTCTTAGTTAGTCAACTTAGGGCTGCCATAAGCCTTCAATTGTAAAAAACACATGATCTATGAAGCACAATAAAGCAAAGCTCAGTAAAATGTTGTATGCCTGTATTTGTTCTGATTAACCTAACATAAGCCTTCTCTCAAATACCAGAAGGTAGGATGGCCATCACCTGTGAACTGATACTAGTCATTTGATATAAGAGCCTGTACTATATGGACTAATGGGTGCAGTGAAGAAAGAACATGTGGTGAAACTTCCTTCTAAGTGCTGGCTGGTTACAGAGATGTCAGAAAAGATGGGGGGGGGGTGGTGGAACGGTCTCCCCTGTTAGCAAAGCTCTTTGTGTCCACCATTCACTGAGACAAACACTAGAGTGTATGAGGCACCTCCAAGGAGTGTTTCCAACTCAATGTCATTCTTCAAGAGAGACACCACTCACATAACTAGTGGCTTACTTTCCAATCTACTTATTTATATCATCACCAAAAAGACCCATAAGAATCATAGACTAGAACTCTAATAACCAGAAGCTACTGTCAGACTACATTCAGGTAATAGCCACATGACCTTAATAACATTCACTGAGATTAAGCCTGATCTAGTCAATCAAAAGAACTATAGCTTCCATTAGCACACTCCTCAAGTCACCAATCTCATTCATTTTTTTCTTTCCTTCCTCTCCCCCACCTACTTTCATGTTCTGAAGTCTGTAAGACGGACTTAAGAATGTTTACCTTCGCTCTGGTCATCTGCTCAACGTTCATCAAGAGATCTTCCACTTCTAGCTGCAAGTCACTCTTATCTTTTTCTAATTTCTGCTTGACCTGTTGTAAATTGTCAAGCCGGCCCTGGAGCTCAGCCAGGCTGTCTGCATGTCTCTTCTTCAAAGTGGCAGAAGTTGCCTCGAAGTACAGTGTAGCCTCTTCCATGTCTTGGCAAAGCTTCTGGAATTTTGTTTCCTGTTTCTTAGTTATGTCCAGCTGAGCCAAACTGGTGCCTCCTGCCTCCTCCAGCCTCTCATTCAAGTCTTCCAATTCTTGGGTGAGGTCAACTCTCTCCCTCTCCACCTTGGCTCAAGTGGTCCTTTCAACTTCGAGTTCCCTTTTAAAAGCCTGTATCTGTATCTGCAGCAATAAATAATTTTGACTTTTACAAAGCACTTGTAGCATATTTTATATTAAGAGCTTTACCATATTTGGGGGCACCTGGGTGGCTCAGTGGGTTAAAGCCTCTGCCTTCGGCTCAGGTCATGATCCCAGGGTCCTGGGATCGAGCCCCACATCAGGCTCTCTGCTCATCAGGGAGCCTGCTTCTCCATCTCTCTCTGCCTGCCTCTCTGCCTACTTGTGATCTCTGTCTGTCAAATAAATAAATAAGGTCTTTAAAAAAAAAGAGCTTTACCATATTTTTATACATTTCTCAACACTAAGAGAAGTTACATAACACTCTTGGTTCCCATTTTATAAAGAAGATAGAATACACAGATATTAAATTATTTTCCCTAAATCAGTACAAAAACCAGAATTCAAATGGGCAGTTCCTCCAGATCTCCCAGTCCTTGGTGATGAACAACTTCATTAATTTCTATACATGGACAGGAAACCACAGTAAAGAGCACTTTCTAAAGCAATAGGAAACACTTTTCATGGAACAAGAAAAAAATTTAAAGAGATTTAATAAAAACTAACATGATGAATTTTATCTACAATACCTTACTCCTCTAGAATTAGCTTATCAAACTCAGTTATTAGGAACTTGGGCAAATATCTGAAGAACAGAATGACTATCTCTGAGTCCAAGCAACTCATTCATGTAATTTTACACACAATTCTGACATACTTGATTACTTGGCTTCTTCGTCTCAAGGTGATTTCAAGTACCAGGAAATCTGAAGTAACATATTAGATTTGGTAGAGGAATGGAGACGGCTAGCACAAATAGTAATCTGATACCATTAGAGGCAAAATTACTAGATAAAGGAAATTAGTGATAATAACCCCCAGAGCCCAAAATCTTTTTAGTGTAAGGGCAAAAAGCTCTACCAATTTTGACAGCATCATTGTAGTACAGGGAAGCCACTGATGTTTATTAACATCGCCTTTAATAATTAAGCATATGTTAGGATAGGGGTGAAAATGGATGGAATCTATTTTAGAATATGTTTCCCTTTCCTTTGAATAAGAGTACCACAGCTAGAGAATGCTGGTTTCTAGATCATGCCAATATGTAGGCTACCAAATCTGTAAAGGAGTTATGACAGAAAAAGCACCAAAAAATTTATGACTTCCACACCCAAGTAAACACGTTCCCCTTCCAACGAGTTATTTTGAGATCCAATAACTTTGTCCCAAACAATACTATCATTAAACCAAACATTTCTGAAACATTTCCTCAGAAATAATCTTTAGAGCTTGTTTTTGGTTTTGTTTTGTTTTGTTTTGTTTTAAATCATCAAGGGAAGAGAATTTGTCTTTTGGATAAATTGAAACTTCTAAGTCTTTTTATTTTGGATAAAGTCAAGTATCATTTGAAGACAAGCCCGGTGAATATGATAGATAATTGCTTGGAGATTAATATTGTGTTTGAAATCATGCCTATAAATCAGGGAGACTGAATTTCTTATTTGGTTCAAAAATGTCTCAGAAAATAATTATCAGAAAGAGGCTCAAAATTATTTTGAGTAATGGCTACATTACTGAGATAAATATTTAGCTCCAAAGGAAAAACATCTATCATACAGAAGTATATGCATTCAGCATATGTAAGGAGTTATCCATACATGTGTGTAGGTATATGCATATGTCCATACATACCTCTATTACTCTGTAACGTGGTCAAATAGTATAAAACAACTACATGGTCTAAAACTTCTAAAAAGCTTCCCATTATTAAATAATGTTTTGAGACTACAGGTAGATACAAAACAGATTTTCAAAACAGAAATAGAATTGCCTTCTAATCACGAAGACTAATCATTATAAAAAATTAAATTGCTAACACTGAATGCTTACCATGAATCAGGCTTTATGCTTACCACTTAAAAGTACAGTTGGTGTTAATAATATTAGCTCAAAAGTTGTCAGGAAGATTATTAACTGAAAAAAATAAATGCCTAGGATTTTAGCACAATGCTTGGTTCACTGCAAATATGCAACAAATATCTATGTTTTTATTATGATAAGAAAATCTGAGCTTAAAAAGTAATTTTCCTGAATCAGCCAGCTGGCAAATGCCACAGTTTACCTTCTTAACCATTGCTCTTTTCTGTTTCTGTCCATAGTTGGCTAAAGGTATAGATACCCTGGCAAAGTATTTGTTACTGAAGTACCAATTACCACCCATGAATCTACATATAGCCACACACAGGTATTTGACAAATGATTACCTGAAGCTCCTTAACCGTGTTCTGAAGCTGAGCCACCAGGCCTTTCTCCTTCTCCGCCTTTAAATTCATCTGATTCATTTCTAGTTCTTTCCTGTTAGGGAAAAATGTATCAAATAGAATTGTTTAGAGTGATAACATTTAGCTTAAATATTTTTTTAAAATCATATTTAAAATTATAGTAACGACATATGAATTCATTCTCATTGTAAAATTTAACTTTATGTCTATATCTGAAATCTCCTTGGCTACCACACCCAATCTTTGTTCCTTCCCTAGAGGTAAACACCATTATCAGTTTGGTGTGAGTCCTTCCAGACATTTTTCTAAGTATTGACATATGTTTGTGTTTATATATTGGTAGAAAGAGTTTCATTTTCTTTACTGTGAAAAGTACAATATAAAACAAGTTTGTATTTATAGTTCCATAACTTACTTTTAACCCAATAACAAATTGGAGGTTTTTCCATGTTGGCCCACAGATAAATGATTTCATTTAAAAATTAACCGTGACATCCTATTCCATGATTGAGACATGCTGTCATTTATCCATTTCCCTATTAATAAGCCCTTAAGTTTTCCCCGATATTTCCCTTTTGTAGATAACACTGTTTGTACCCCTGCCCCCTTGTGCACATGTGAGGGTTTCCTTAGAGTGGGCACAGACCAGGGAATCGCTGGGGCAAGTCCAAGTGTGTGCTTAAAAATACGGAACCCAAATAAATGAAAAAATAAAAGACATTCCTTTTTCCTCACCCCTTTGCCCTGCAATAGCAGTGTGAGATTATTCCACATTTACACTTACTAGTAGCATACTTCTAAATTTTTCCTAGTCTGAGAGAGATTAGAATGACTTTCTGTTTTTTTTGTGGGGTTTTTTTTTGCTATTTTTTTATTACGTTATGTTAATCACCATATAGTACATCATTAGTTTTTGATGTGGTGTTCCGTGGTAGAATGACTTTCTTTTTAATGCCCTTGTTTAACACTGAGGCAGCACCTCGTGAACTACGAGATTCAAAAGTAGCCAATAAGCCAAATAAACTACCTGGTGGTATCCTTTAATCATTCGTCTGCTAGGCTGTTCATATAATTATTGAACTATAGATTTCCTTTTAGTATTCTTATTTATTTTCTGATTTCTACTGTAAATATATCTCCCATGTTATATAACTTGTTCTGATTTTATGTGTTGGATTTTGCCATAATAATGCTTAAATATTTGCTATCATTAGATGTATCAAAATATTCTTTTTCTGCCTTTGCCTTTGTCACTTATTCAAGAAAATGTAACCTGCCATTTTCCTTACGACTTATCACCTATGTTGTCTTTAAATGACTTTTGTCGTCTTTATTGCGGTAAGAACATTTAACATGACATCTACCCTCTTACGTATTTAAGTGCACGATACAGTAATGCTAACTATAAGCACACTGTTGTACAGAAGGTTTCTAGAACTCAGTCATCTTGCATAACTGAAACTTCATACCTGTTAAATAACATCCCTATTTTCCACTCCCTCCAGCCCCTAACGCTCACCATTCTATTCTGCTTCTACAAGTTTGACTATTTTAGGTGCCTCATATACATAGGATCATGAAGTATTTGTTCTTCTATGATTCCCTATTTCACTTAGCATAGTATCCTCCCAGTTCATCCATGGTGTCACTTGCAGCAAGGTTTCCTTCTTTTTAAAGGCTGAATAATATTCCATTATATGTATACGCCACATTTTCTTTATCCATTTATCCATCAGTGGACAGTTAGGTTGCTTCTATATCTTAGCTATTGTGAATAATGTTGCATAGTCTAGAAGCCTCATAGCCTTGTTTTCACATTTAATTCTTTAATGCAACTGGATTTTGCATGTGGGAATAGTGCAAGGTAGAAATTTAACTTTCATCTCAGAAAATGAATAGCTAATAATCTCAGCACCATTTATTAAATACTCTATCCAGTCATCACTAATTTGAAATGCCACCTTTATCATGCATTAAGTTTTTATAGATAATAGGTCCATTTAGAGGAATAGTATTATAGTTAAGGTTGTACCTTTCTAAAAACATGGATTTCTACAATGCCAGAGCTCTTTGACTGAGGGCTTATAGGCATCATTTTCACTTTGCTGAGCTGAAACATCATCTTAAAATTGAATGCTCAGGGACCTCTATCATGGTTTCTACGTTCCACACATATATAGGATGACTTATTCTTTTTCAAACACCTATCAAGTCCAGTAGCTTCTTAGAATATTAATCAAGCCTGAACATGAGCATGTATCATGGCAACTCAAACACACAGACAGAAAAACCAGAAACTTACAGCTTCTCACTTGACTCTCTTCTCTTTTTCTCTGTAAACCCAGTAATCAATGTGCTCCCAGCTTTATCCGGGCCCTGCCTTTCTCTTGGGCCCCACTGCTTCCCCCTTTTATCTGATCTATTCCCAATACCTTGAAAATCCCTAATGGTTAGGATTAAGTCTAGCTAAGCAGGGGAAGAGACAAGAGACAAGAGAGAAAGTCCATTTCCCTGAGCAGTGAAACTAAACTGAGGGGGCATCTTACCCAGAGATCATGGGAGCCAAAAGTTCCCCTAATTCTCATTGTTATGTTTTACTTTAAATTTTAAGATTTAATATTTCTATGGTAAATTACTTGATAGAAAAGCTATATAAATAACAATGAAGTTATATCTGGCCATCTTTTTTAAAGTGATCAGAGGCCTGTATTGAACTTCACATTAGGGCTTTGTTTTGTTTTATTGGTTTTTGTTTTATTATTATTATTATTATTATTATTACTATCATTATTTACTTTTTAGGCCATTGGTCTCATCATAGGTAAAAGAAGTGAACCCTTTAAATTTTTGGACTTGTAACCTCAAATTTCAGTAATTCACATCTCACATGCCTTACACCATTATTTCCCACCTGCTAGTCAGACCTTCTCAGTCATATTCTTCATGATTATGCATTTACTCTCTTTTTACAACCAAATAATAAAGTCCAGCAAAAAAAAAAAAAAAAAAAAAAAAAAAAGAAAGAAAGAAAAGAAAAGGAAAAAAAAAAAATCATCTCCTAGGCTTGTTATCTTCCCCTTCAAATCTTAAGACATCTGACCCTGGAGTCACAGGATCAATGACATGGGGAGCTGTTCCTCCCAATACAAGGCCTTCTGGGATGTTGCGTCAACAGCAAGGTGGCTTACTTGCTCAGCTTCTCTGCCAGCTGCAGCTGGCCGCTCTCCAGGTGCTCCATACTCACGCGCTGCAGCTAAAAATCACCCTCCAGTTTGCTCTTTTCCCTCTCACAGTTCATTCTTGCTTTCCTCTCCTGCTCTAGGGCACCCTCAAGCTGACAAAAGGAGGCATTATTTAGCCAAATAAATTGGTAAAGTTTATACTTCACTAGATGTGTTCGTGAACACTTACCTTCTAGAAAAAGAAAGAAAAATATAAAGCACAGATTATGTAAATGGTGCCCAGTTGTGTAGATATTTTAAAATAAAAATTGCATGCATCAGTAAGACAACAAAAAATCTAGGAATTACAGTGATGAAAGACAACTTTGGAGATAAGGAACAGGAGCTCTGTCCTCAGAAAGGAGCCAATAATAAATAACCAGGGAGCCCTTATTTGATTGTTCCTCACTGATGGGAAGCCCACTTCACACAGCAGCTCATTTCATGGGTGGATAAGTCCATTTACTCAGGAGTGCTTTTTCAGAAGAAGCCAAAATATTCTCTCTAAATTCTTCCCGTGAGTCTAAGCTCAGCTCCCTGGAGCAACACCAAGCAGATCTGTCTCCACACAATCATCTATGAATATGAGGCATCTGTCCTGGTTTTGTCTTCTAGTCCATAACATTATGACAAACATCATGGCATATTCGGGTATCACACCAAGGGCTCAGAACATTCCAGTTTTGCTGGATTAGCACTGTCAACAATACCGAGGCTGGTTTGGCAGGAGGCTAGATAACAGTTACAATATGGCTATTTGTTCATGGATATATTGAAATGGTTACTTTTCAGCAATAGGAGCTATTTCCTGTAACCAGCAAAATATATGAAATTCAAATAGCAGGAGGGAGAATTCCTGGAAGGAGTATGTAAAAACCTGAAAGTAGATGAACTCCAGGAGAGAACAAGTGAGTGAGTGCGTGTGTGTGTGTGAGAGAGAGAGAGAGAGGGAAAGAGTGCGAAAGAGCAAGAAAGTGAGAGAACAAGAGAGAGAGAGAATGCACACGCACAGTAAATCCTCATATTGAGGCTCTGAGACACACAATCAGTGGAAATAGAAAGAGAATTGAGACAACTAACAAGTAATAGAGGAAACTGATAGAAAGGCATGAGGAAAAAGAAGCAAAGAATTCAAATAAAAAAAAACCAGACCACCTCTGTCAGCAATTTTATAAAGGCCAAGCTTTTGGAACTAATAAGTGAGTGAATGCCTCTGCTCTGCCAGCTGGGAAGGGGAAGAAAGAATGGTGACGCGACCATGAAGAGTGGTTTGAAACATCTTTAGGTCACAGGGTGTTTGGAGGCAGAACAAAGACACCATCTTTAGAATCTTTTTTTTTTTTTAAGATTTTTTATTTACTTGACAGACAGAGATCACAAGTAGGCAGAGAGGCAGGCAGAGAGAGAGGAGGAAGCAGGCTCCCTGCTGAGCAGAGAGCCCGATGCGGGACTCGATCCCAGGACCCTGGGATCATGACCTGAGCCGAAGGCAGAGGCTTTAACCCACTGAGCCACCCAGGGGCCCCCCATCTTTAGAATCTTACAAGCGTTTTCCCAAAGCATAGGTTGGACACAGCTCGTGATTTACTTATCTTTTCAATTCTAAATAAACCTCAGCACGTCACTGGAAACACACAAGGCCTTAAACTAATCTTTCAACACTAGTGTCAAATAGAGAACCAGCCTACCTATTGGGCAAAACACCAGGTTCTCGGGGAGCTGTGGGGAAAAGTCTGTCACTTACAGGGATCACCCTACAAATCCTCCCAATGTTCTCCTCCCACTGCCCAGGGTTGTAGGAAGGTTGCATTTAAAAACTGACAGGTTACATGCTGGGAATTCTCTTATATTGTAGTGGTTCAGTTTTATCAAGGAACAAATAAACCTCTGTTTCTAAATATTAAAGATCCAAGCCATGCTACTAACTTTTCCCCAAACTGTCAAGATAAATCAAGTAAAAATCAGAGGCCTGTATACGTGTAGACGGCTAACTAGCAAGACACAACACTTCCTACCTCATCTACTTGCTGTTCCAATTTCAACTTGGCTGTGCTCAGGCTGCTGAGTTTCTCCTCCTCTGTGACCAGGTCATCCAGCATCTGCTGACGGGCCTCCTGCATGACCTTGGCCGCTCTGTTCTTTTGCTGATCTCCTCATTTAGAGACTCCACTTCCTCAGTCAGGATCTTGACCTGTGGGAAGACGATGGTGACAGCAGCATTAGCGTTTCCGCTGAGAGGGTGGGCAAATGCTACAGGCCGTCTTATCTCTTTTCCAGTACACACAAAGACTTAGGGTAGGGAGTATTGTGGCTAAGCAAGTATCAGGTTCCTCATTCGAAGGCCAGGTTTCCGAGCGTCGTATGATTATACAGCAAGAACACGACTCGAGGTAATTTTCTGAGTGCTCAGGAGGCACGCAGCAATCTTGTTGTGTCTCAGATCCTGAGAGTGGCAATGAAAGAAGAGTTTCAGCTGTTCAAATATGCAAAAATGGAAGCTGGCTCTATCAGGCCCACATGCTTTTTATGAAAGGGAACCAATGGCACAAGAATTGCTATTTAATTGTCTGCCAAAATTACGGTGTCATTCCAGAGACCATTTGTTTATCAGAGGTTGGAAACAGACTCCTCAGCTAGTTTCAACCCATACACAGAGCACCCGTGAAAACCCTCAACTGAAATGAACAGAATGTCAAAATCCTTCGCTGGAATTAACATGACATCTTCAAGGTCGAACTTCAAATTAATGACAGAGGTGGGGGTTCAGACACATCCCAAATCACCTTTCAGTAAATCCCATCATGTTTGCTCTCCTTCCAAAAAAGGCTACTCAGAGGCCCGATGAAATCATGCTGCTCTATTAGACTTCAGATGTCATAAGACTGAAACAAGTGAAGATGTTTCATTTGGAAAATAAAGCAGTGTTCCGGAAATTTGAATTGGAAATTTGAATCGGGACACCACAGTTCATTGGACCCCTCGTTTTATGCTGGTTTCGACTGGGACTGCTGTCAAGATCAGGCCACGGGTTCCTTCATGTGAGCCCAGCAAGCCTGGTACCAGAACCTGATGGGGGGTGGGATTCGGGCATCCAGGTCTCCCTGACATTATCAAAAAAATACCTTGCGCTCTGTAGCACGCTTCTCCTTCTGTGACTTCACCAACGTTGTTTCCAGGTCATCAATTTCTTTCTTCAACTCGGAACATTCATCTTCGAGCTTCCGCCCCCTGGCAGTCAGCTCGGAATTTATCTCCTCTTCTTCCTCCACCCGCGCAGACAGCACCTTCACTCTGGCCTCCAGCTGGATCTTGGATTTAATCAGCGACTCACACTGCTCTTCAACATTTGCCAGGGTCTCTTGCTCCTGCCATGATGAGGAGAAAATTGTTGCCAAAAGCTGGAAATAATTTATCAGCTAGACGAAAACGCTGTTTAACGCACAGCAAAGAGATAATTGCCTGCCCTGTGACCAGCACTTTCACCCACCTTTCCTCAGCAGGTGAAATAAAATTCCCAGTTCCCTGATCCTATTTTTGAGAAGTGGAGTTGTTGCTTGTGCTAGGAGGTGCTTTTGATCTTTCGGGCCATTCAGTAGATTAGATTACCTCTTCTAAAGCACTTAATAGAATCCTGGTGGCCTAAAGGAGCTAACATGCCTCCAAAAATCAGTGGCTTACTGCTTAATTCACAGTTTCTGGAAGCCTCCACATGGCAAAGAGTTTGAGATTGATACTTTGCCCAGAATAAAGTCTTTTAAGAAAGCAGTGCTCCCTCAGACACTACAATATTCATAATACTATTATAAGTGCCCTGATGCACTTGTTTAATATACCTCCAACAAATAGAATTGTGTATTTTTTATTTACAGGCTGAATTTAGAATTTATACATTTCACTTGCAAGTTATTAGCTAGAGTCCACTATTATTTCCAATGAAAATCTTTTCCTCAATGATTCTGCAGTAGCAAGTTCCACAAATTAAACATCGAGTGTAAAATAGTCTTTCCCATCGTCCTTTCAAATGTCTTACCTCCAAGCCTCCATTGATTGATCCACTGTCCCTGTGTTATAGGTCAAGTGAAAAATGAAGAGGTCATTTGCCTTTTTGCTACAAAACACGTTTTGTAGCTTTGAACCTCTCTAATGTGTTTGTTAGAGACTAAATAAAACTACTTCCTTGTGAGCAAGTTCTTAATTACTGTAGGTCTCATCGCAACATAACTTCACCTGCACCTCCGTCTTCCATCTCTAGACCTCTTCACTCATCCTTTGCAATATGGTCCTCTGAGAAATTTATTTTTTTTAAGATTTATTTATTTAGTTAGTTAGTTAAGAGAAAAAGAGAGTGTATGAGTGGGGGGAGGAGCAGAGGGAGAGAGAAAGAGATAAAGAATCTTCAAGCAGACTCCCCATCGAGCACAGAACTGGATGCAGGGCTCAATCCTAGGACCCTGAGATCATGACCTGAGCCAAAATCAAGAGCTGGCCGCTCAACCAACTGAGCCAACCAGGTGCCCCCAGCAATTTATTAACTATTTACCTGGCTTAAGTTGTTTGGCAATGCAAACTGGTGCAGCCACTCTGAAAAACAGCATGGAATTTCCCCAAAGAGTTAAAAATAGAACTACCCTACAATCCAGCAATTGCACTACTAGGTATTTACAAAAAGGATACAAAAATATAGATTTGAAGGAGCACATGTACCCTGATGTTTATAGAAGCATTATTAACAATAGCCAAATTATGGAAAGGACTCAAATGTCCATCGACTGATGAATGGATAAAGAAGATGCAGTGTGTACGTATATAATGGAATACTACTCAGCCATCAAAAGGAAGCTTGCCATTTGCAATTACGTGGATGGAGCTAGAGAGTTTAATGTTAAGTGAAATAAGTCAGAGAATGATAAAAACCATATGATTTCACTCATATGTGGAATTTTAGAAGCAAAATAGATGAATATAGAGGAAGAAAAAAAGGAGAGAGGGAAGCAAACCATAAAAGACTAAACAATGAGAACAACTGAGGGTTACTTGAGGGAGGTGGATGGGGATGGGCTAGATGGGGGATGGGTGTTAAGGAAGGCACTAGCTGTGTTGAGTAGTAGGTGTTATATGTAAGTGATGAAGCACTAAATTCTGTTCTTGAGACCAATGTTACACTATATCTTCACTAGAATTTAAATAAAAATTTGAGGAAAAAATAGAAGAAAAAGGCCAAATTCTAGGCCATTGATTTCTGGCTAACTTTTAAGGATGGCCATCTGCCCAAAAAACAGGGCTCAGAAAGGCACAGATGGGGAAAGCACAGAATACTAAATCTCCAACATCACTGAGGACCAAAAGAAAAGGGATTAATTAAAACAAACAAGAACGTCAAAGCAGGAGGGGTCCATGCAGATCAGAGAAGCTTTCAACATTTGGGAAATAATGGGAACATTTGATCTTAGTTCACAGCAGGTTGACAAGCAGAATGCTTATTTGCTCTATTCCATTCAGTCTGTGTACTGGACCTGTCACCATCACTGAATGAAGAAGACAGTCCAATCGACCATCATTGATCCCTTCATTAAACATGACAGCAGGATTTGGGGGCCAGCCGAGCAATGATGTGGCAGGTTAACAGTGGGAATATATCCCTTCCCCGGTGGTAGTTAATAATGTTAATCAGAACGGGTTCGTTCACTCAGTTCTGCTGGTATTTTGAATAAATGAATGATTTGAAAAGAATCTTTGTTTCCTTGATCCCTGCTCTGTTCAGCTATGTCTCTTAAAAATAAATAATAAAATATGTCATAGCTCTGTCAGCTTTTAAAGTCTCAGTTACAATTTGAACTCATCTCAGTCTACCTGAGTTTGCCCCCATAGGCTTCCCATGTTCCCCATCCTGATCCCTTATTGTGTATCCCAGGCTTTTACCTGCCCCCCCCCTGCATGCTTTGGGTCCATTTTTATCTCCCATGTCAGCCTAGGTAGCACTGGCCACTCTCTCTGTTGACAGGAAGAATGATGAAAACTGAGAGGCCAGGTCTCATCTGAAGCTACTTCTCCCCCAAGCCACACAAAACATGGTTTTGCAAATGGTGATTTTCGCAGTATGAATTTAAAGTAGATTTGGAGTGGGGCCCAGGAATTTGTATTTCGAACAAGTGGGACCCAGGTCAGGCTGAGATACACTAAAATTCTAGAACCAATGTTATGTTAAATTGTATCAGAAATATGGGTCTGGAGGTCCCTGGGTGACTCAGTTGGTTAAGCGTCTGCCTTTAGTTCAGGTCATGATCCTAGGGTCCTGAGATAGAGCCCCTACATTGGGCTCCCTGCTGAGTAGGGCGCTTGTTTCTCCCTCTCCCTCTGCTGCTTCCCTGCTTGTGCTCACTCGCTTTCTCTCTGTCAAATAAATAAATAAAATCTTTAAAAAAAAAAAAAAAAGAAAAAGAAAGAAAGAAATACAGGTCTGGATGAAATTCTACAAAATATGGTCTCTTGGAAAACTGATGAATAGCATAGGACCAAAGAAAAGAATAACTTGGATCAGTCTAAAATTATTAAATTTTCTGTTTTTTGTAAGTTCAAAAATCAGGAAAAAATGTTCTATAATTGTATTGTATAAAATGTATTATAAATTGTATATAGTTGTATTAGAACCCAGTATTTTTTTAGCTTAGCACTGTGCTAAGTGGGGTGGAGAATATAATAACAGTGGAAAAAAACCTCATCACTGCCTTTGGGGTGTTTAGGGATAACAGCAGTCCTGGTGCCTAGAGAGGAGGAATGTGAAAGGGAGTGAGTAACGGCACAGGGTATCAGAGTGGAGATAGAGGCTCAGATGCCAAGGCCAAGGGTCTGGAGTCTATAATGCACATTTGCAGGATCTGAAACTTATTCATCAGAGAAGCAACACAATGTTTGTTTTAGACAATGGTTCTCAATCCTAACTGGATATCAGAATCACTCGTATAGATTATTTGAACCCACGTAGGGCCTGCTTAATCAAAATATCTGACAGTGGGGTCTAGACATCTTTCTATTTTTTTAATGCTTCACCAATAAGTTTGAGGCAAAGCCAATGTTGAGAGCTGCTCTTTTAAGAATTGAACTGATTAATGAAGTTGATTTGGACTGGGGTAAGGGAAGTAGAGAAACCAAAATCAGGAAAACAACTAGAAGCAAACTGCAATAATCCTGAAGATTTCAGTAAAGTTTTTCTCAGAATCTACTAAATCCTGTCTTTTGATTTGCTAATGGATCACACAAAATTTACATTAAGACCCAGAGCTCCTTGATTCCCATGATAGATTGTGGTGCTTTTCTATACTTAAAACCCATCTAAGAGTTTGTCCCCTTTTCAAAGACATCCTGCCAATGAAATCAGCTCACTAGGAAACAGGGTGTCTCCTTAAGTGTTTCCATTGTGTCTGCTGAAATGCTATAGTATTTGAAAAGCACATGCCTCATTTTTCTCAAGTGAACACTGCCTGCAAAACAAGGGACTCTAATTAAAACTTGATGTGAAGAACAAATAATGGGGCCACTCACAGCCTGCAGCTGAAGAAGCAGGTCATTCTTTTCCCTGATGAAGGAGAACTGTTTGGCTTTCAGTTCTTCCCTCTGAGATTCCGATTTCTCCAGGGGTTTTTTGCAGTTGCACACACTCTTCCTTCAGAGCAGCTATCTCCTTTCCCATTCCAGCAGATTTAACTAGAGGCTTGATCTTGAAGAAGAGTCTCATCCAGGGCCAAGTCTTCACAGCCATGAAAACTCTTACGTTCCACTGGATCACAAGAAGGGCTTCCCTAAATCAAGAGAGAAAAAGAAAAACAAGTGAACCCAGACAATGGGAGAGCCATTTTCCCAATTAAGATCCTTAAGAAGCATATCTTTTGAGGAGTCATTAAAGTTTCTCATTTATCTTCAAAGTCCTTCTACATCTGGGCTCTTACTTGATTCTGGCCCTATGAGGATTTCTGGAGCTAGCAATATTGTGGGCTGGATGCCCCCAAAATATTCCCACTGCAAACATCCTTGCAATGAGAGCTGAGCTGGAAAGAGGGTAACAGAGAAAGATGGAACAAAAAAACCCTAATGAAAAGTCAATGTGTGTATAGCTTGGCCATCTTCATGGAAGGAAGGAACCAGTCTTGGTATTGTAGGGATTTATATTTTTATATCCATATGGATAAACAGGCTGAGACTTTCAAAGAACATCACCCTTCATGAAAAGAAAAATTTAAAAATTCACCACTGGCACAAAGTGATGTCAAAGAAAAGTACATCTGATTTGCTCTGGCCTCAGGGTAAAGCAAAAATTCTACTCCAGGAATTTTTTGTTTTTATCATGGATCAGGACCACTGAAATGTCTGAGGTTTAAACTATACTATCTGATCAGTGCAGATGTATGTAAGAATTTAGCATCATCATTTTTTACGCTGGCAATAAATACCCTTTGGGCTTTTGGGAAAAGAAAATCCCTTTAAAGATGAGCTTACTCTTCAAAATTACAAAACACATATAGAAAAAAAAAAATCACCCATCGGTGAGGGTGAGCAACTATAATAAAAAGTTTGATTAACCCCCTAAGAATTTCAAATAATTGAACAATCTGGTGGAGACCATAAAATAATTGTTAAAAATTCTTAAAGGCATAGAGGGAAGACTTGAAAAAACAAGAAAGAAATGAGCCATTATAATAAAAGGGCAGAGAGATTTGAAAGAGGACCAAATAAAATATATAATATTGGAAAATATAGTCATTTAAATCAAACACTCAATGTAAGAATTAACCAGCTGATTAGACACATTAAAAAGTTGTGAATTAATAATAAACCCAAAGCAAGTGGAAAGAAGGAAAGAATAAAGATGAGATCAGAAACTAATAAACTAGAGTAAAAAACAAAATAAGGTGATTTATTAGATAGTCTAAATAAACATCTGACATCAATGATTAAGAAAAAGGACAGGAGGCACAAATAAACAATACTAGAAATAATATTCTAAGAATAATCTAGGATTATGATTTAGAAATATATTTATAGATATGATAGAGATTAAAATAATAATCTAGCAAATTGAAAAATTTAAAAGAAAGGTATAATTTTTTTAAAGAAACTCTTCTAAACTGAAGAAAGGAAAATCTCAATATGCTACAACTGTTAAATAAATGGAATCAAATTTGTAAAATCTATCAAAAAAATCCCATCACCAGATCTACATGGTTTTATAAGCAAATTTTACCAACCATTCAAGGAGCAGATAATCAAAATAAATTGTTTCATGTTTTGAAAAGAGGCGACATTCTCCACTTGTTTCATAAGGGTAAGGTCATCTTGATCCAAAGTCTGATAATGTAGGAGAAAAAAATTACCAAACTTATTCATAAACAATGTTGCAAAAATCCTTATGATAATATTATAACTAAACCCATCAATGTATGAAAAAGATAGTTCAAAAACAAAGTGGGTTTAACATTTTTTAAAATCTATCAGTATAATTCAATATACTTAAAGGTCAATGGGAAAAAAAAACCTATGTAATGATTTCACCAGATGCAGAAAAAGAATTTAACTATTTTCCTGAGAAAAGTGCTTAACAACATAGGATGAAATAAAAGTCCTCCACACAATATATCATACCTACAAAAAGAAAAATCTACAGTTAACATCTTCTTAAAAGGGAAATGATAGCTTTCCCTGAAGTCAGAAATATGACAAAGTTTGGCAAAAGTTGTTGAAGTCCAAAATACCACAAGTTGGCATCAATATAGAGCAATGGGATTTTCATATACTTCTGGTGAAGAGTAAATTGGAAAGCATTTTGGTGATATCTCATGAAGATGAAGTGGTGTGTAGGCTAAAATCTACAAATTCATACCCTAGAGAAAAGCTATGGAAAGTGCAGGCCTCACCAGATGTTACCCACAAACTCTTAGAACATGAACCAGCATTTTGAGTGATATTGCCCTCAAGAAACTCCTGCACATGTGCAGGGGCAGACATTTGCAAAAATGACACTAGAGAGCTGTTCCTAATGGAAAAAAATTGTAAATGAGTTAAATTTACTTGAGCTAGAAAATGGATCAATAAATCATGGTATATTTGTACAGTGGAATATTCTATAGCAGTTAAATCCATAATCTACCACTAGATTTATCAACATTTAAATTTCAAAAATAGTACTGAAAAAAATAGAACAAATTTCTGGTAATATATACAGAATACTATTTATGTGAAGACTGAATACAGGCAAAATCATATAACCTTTAAGGATATCTGATTCAGATCAAGGCAGAAATACACAAGTGCTTCAACTGTATCTATTATTTTTATTTATTTATTTATTTATTTAAAGATTTTATTTATTTATTTGAGAGAGAGACAGAGAGAGTGAGAACACGAGTGAGGTGAAGAACAGAGGGAGATGCAGATTCCCTGCTAAGCAGAGAGCCTGATGTGGGGCTCGATCCTGGGATTCCAGGATCATGATCTGAGCCGAAGGCAGACAGCTAACTGACTAGGCCACCCAGGTGCCCTTGTTAATTTATTTTTTTTTTAATGTTGTGAGCAACTACCAGAAAAATATGTTAAAGGTATGAAAACATATCTTTATATGTTTTGTATATGAAACATAGAATGGTAACAAAAATTCAGGATCTGGGGAACTAGGTATAGGATCTGGATTAAGGGAGAAATACATAAAGAGCTTCAATTTTTTAAATCATGAGCAGTAGAGAGAAAATGTTAGAAACTGCTAAACTTTTGATGATAAGCTCCATGAGTATGCATTAGAATATTTTCTGTATTTTTTGTCTGTTTGAAATATTTTATAATAATTGTTTAAAGCCATAGTGCCTGGGTGGCTCAGTTGGTTAAGCATCTGCATTCAGCTCAGGCCATGATCCCAGGGTCCTGGTATGGGGCTCCCTGCTCAACCAGGAGCCTGTTTCTCCCTCTGCCTTATTCCCCACCCCTGTTTATATGCACTCTCTCTCTCTCTTTCTCTGTCTGAAATAAATAAAAATCTGTAAAAAATTTAAAAAATTAAAAATTAAAAAAAATTGTTAAAGTCATCCTATTATTTAGAAGGAGTGATAGTAAAGACCTCATTTTACATGGGGCACCTGGGTGGCTCAGTCAATTAAGAGCCAGCCTTTGGCTCAGGTCATGATCTTCAGGTATTGGGATCAAGCTCCGCATCAGCCTCATAACTCAGCGGGGAGTCAGCTTCTCCCTCTCCCTCTGCCTCCCCTACCCCCTTGTTTGTGTTGTCGCTCTCTCTCAAATGAATAAATAATTTTTTTTAAAAGACCTCATTTTATAGATGGAGGAAGTGAACTATATAGACATTAAGAGTTTTACCAAAATTTATATAACTAGTCCTAGAAGCCATGTCTTCTGATTCCCAAACTCCCATAAATTCCCATACGTTACTGAGCATGATATGAGTTACAGAAGATTGTTTAGGAAAGGTCTCTTAATATCTTTGCTATCACCATGTAATTATCTTTTTCTTCTTTGGAAAAACAGAAGGAATTAACAGATTATCAATTAAACAAGTTATACCAAGATCTGTGGACCTCTCTCCAGAAGGTAAACTATACCATAGAAAAAGTAAATGCAACAATTGCAGAATCTTTCGCTCACAATCCCTTTGTTTAGAGATTTTTCTATCTTACTTTCCATGATTCCCTTAAAGAATAGACAAAACCTACACCTTAGTGTCCAAATGTGGTGATAAATGTCCCTAGTGAACCTGCCTGAAACGAAATAAGAGAGTTATGATTACCTATCACCAACAGCCACAGTTTCCGACCCAGGGGAGGTTGTAAAGTGGCCAGAACACCTCCTCACTCTGCAGCAAATTTCCCTAGAGTTGGCTGTGGGATGCATGCGAACTTTTCCAGGTCTGCTTTGGTTATGAATTGTGAGTCACGCCACCCTCAGAGATCCAGGCTTCCTTGACTATAAAGAATCCCTCCAAAGGGAAGCCCAGAAACAATACAAGAAATATCTGAATTACGCTTATACTTGGTTAGATACTTGCAATAAAAGCCCTTTGTGCTCTGTTTGGTATTCTAGGATTTAAAAATTTTAAGTGAAGTCCCAGCCTGAGCAGAGGTGGCAGCCCTTTACACTGACCTATGATAAGACAGTGAGATAAGGTCACATTGATGCAGGTACACTGCTACTCTGGCAGTGGGAGTGTAGGGTAAGGATATCATACCTCTCTTCCAGAATCCTCTGGAATGTGATTCGCATCAGTTTGCCCCGTACTCTGGCTTGGAACAATGTAAAGACTTTGGATAGTTTTTCATCTCTCATTGATTTCAGTTGTTCCAGAAAGCCAGCTTTTAAAAACACCTAAAAGAAATAATCAGACGCTAGTTCCACTCATAATGGGCATTCATTATTCAGTCTACTGAATGACTGTGTGAACAACTGGTGTATTCATTGATTAGTTGTATTTTTTGTTAAGTCCTACTCAAAGGAAAATGTACATTCTAGAAAGTTTGCTTTTATAAATCTAACACTTGCAAAAATATTTTATTTAATCCTGTGGTTATTTTGGTTCCTTAAGAACATAGACTCCTCTCCTCAGACCCAGCCAAGCAGTGCTCTGCAGTGCCAGACAGGGGTCTGCAAACTTTTCTGTAAAAGGCCAGATAGAAAATATTTTTGGGCTTTACAAATCACATAGAATTTTCATAGATCTATAGAATCTTCTTCATTTCCTCTTCCTCCCTTTCTTCTCCTCCCTTTCTTCCTCTTCTTTCCCCCTTCTTTAAAAACAAAACAAAACAAAAAAAAACACACACAAAAAAACACCAAACAACCAAAAAAAACAAAGAAAAAAACCAACCATTTTAAAATGTCAAACCATTTTTAACTAATGGGCCATATTAAAAATAGGCCACAGAAATGGCCCTTAGGCCAAGGTTTGTCGATCTCTGCTCTAGAGAAAGTGACTATGTCTTAGCCATTAAAGAATCCACATCAATACTTTTTTCAAGAACTAGAAGTAATGGCCAAGATGAGGTGAGTGAGATGTCAGGCACAAATTTTAAGGAGGAACTCACTTTGAGGGTTGTATAAGTCAGTACTTACATAACCCTAATAGTGAGTACCATCTTAAACTTTCTGCCTCAGGAGGCTCTCTCACCTCATGCCAGTCCTATCTGGACTAGTAGTATACAGGAAAAACAACAAAGTCCACAGGGAAACAAGGTACCAGTAGTGGAAATCAGCAGAAGCAACAAACACCAGAAACAGATTCTCATGTACTCAAAATGTGGGAGTCAAGTAACATTTTATAATCATGTCCTATGGAGCTCCTTTTTCTGTCAACTTCTCACCCTAGACTCTCCAGTTCTCTTTCTAATAATTCAGTCCTTCTATGCATGTCATTAGGAACAACCTGATGTTGACTATCAAATAAAACCAAATCTATTAGCCAGAAGTTTCCCATAAGATGTGGATCATAGCAAAATCATCTAGGACAAAGCAGAATTTAGCAAACCGCACTTAAGGAACTTCACTGTGGATTAATTTTTTGGGATAGTGGGGTGGATCTTAACATTTTAATTACTCGTGCAGTTTTGTAGAATCAATTCCCTACAAGAGTACTTGTCGATGAATCCGTTCACACACAGACAAGCTGTTCATTCCAGTAAGTTGATTCTCCTTTTTCTACCTCTGATGTCTATGCACATTTTCTAGCACACTAAGGTTGATTCAATATTTTATATCTTGACACAAACTTACTTAGATGAATAATTATAAAAATGTACATGTAGTCAACACTAAGGTTTAAGAAGCATTGAGTTTTCTCTGAAATAGCGTTGATGTCTCCACTTTCAACTGAGCTCTATTTGTGGTCACAAGAATTGTGAATGCCTTATCATTGCACGTTCATGGGTACTTTAAGATACACACTCTTTTCTCCTACTCTTCTCCAAATACATTCTTCCTAGTTTTCTGGTTACCTTACTGATTCCAAAGCGGTACTGGGTATGGTCTATCTTCAATGAGCCAAGTAATTCCTCAGCCACTTTTCGGCTGCTTACAAACCTACTCTTTGGAAATGCCTTTGGGTGCAAAATGCAGTACCTGGTTTAAAATAGATAAAGAATAAATCCTGGGGTCAGAGAGGCCATATTACTCACAGAAAAAAAGAATAATTTGAACAGGGAGGTAGAGGAGGTACAGACTTGCACCTCTCCTACAAATATAGTCAATTTTCACAAAACTCATGGCAATAATAATGAGAATACAAGCAATAATCCCTTATTTTGGGATAATAGTTTGTACTTTCATGGTATTTTAGAGACACCATCATTTGATTCTCTGCTCCATTAGGGAGGGAAGGAGAGATTGGGAGGCAAGGGGAGGGAAAGAGGCAGGCTGAAGTATCTCTATTATACTGATAAGGTAACTGGAAAGCAGAGACATTAAATGCTCTTTTCTTTTTTAAATCCGCTTCCAAGATTTCTTCACCCTGATGGTGAGCTGGTGGAGAGCTAGAAATATGTCTCTTAACCCTGAGACATGTACTCCTTCTACTCTACCATACTTTGCTCGAATTTGCTTGATGACCTATAATTTATACTTTGGGGATTCAAAAAATAGAAAGCAGAAATGCCTCTCCTGCCTCCTGCCACACACCCTGCTGGCTTCCTTTCTTTCACAGGCTTGCTAGTACAGCAACAGCCTGCTTGGAAGGCAGCTACGATTAAGTACATATGACATTTCAGAAATTCAATTCTGCCTCCGTGTCTCTCTTCTGTATATATTTCTTCTATATGTGGGTCTATTACCCGTTAATAGAGATTTAAGAATATTACAGCTACATGGATGTTGGATTTAAGGGGAAGTAATAATGGAACTCTGTCGTCATATATCTCACCACCACCAAAACACATCGATCTGTAGTCTGGAGGACATCAACCAAACAAATAATGCATGCCTAAACACTCAGAAAGAGAGGAAAACAGAATGGGCTGCCTTGGGCTCCTTGGATCCTGGGATGTATTTTTACCTTTGTTTAAAATCAGCATACAGCAGTTGGTTTGGAAAACCTTCACAGCATATCCTGATTCCTTCTAAGACACCATTACAGCACAGCTGCTGCAGAAGCAAGCAAGGGTCTAACACACCTGTAGAAAAAGGGTCACTCTTAGTCTGTGTCCAAAAGAATTATTACCCAAGATCTTGTCTTAATTGCTGCATCTTGGGATTAAAAAAAAGTTTGAATTTGATGTTCTCTAATATAATAGGCAATAGGAGTTCACTCACTCCCAGCCCGGTGGCACTCTCAGTACCCAACCTATCATGCAAGAGTCTCTAAATCGGATTTACCTGAAATTCCTCTAACACAGAATGAACCCTTTAATTCATGGTTTGTCAAGTTTTAAAAGCAAATACACCTAGAAGATGAAAAAGAATACATTTTTGCTAGGATTATAAATAGCTTGTATTACATCCCTTCTCTGGCTGAAAACCAGCTAGAGAAGAGTGTAAGAACACAAAAGGGAACTGCCACCTCCAAGTAGGAAGGGGACAGGATTACAAGAATGGGGGAATACAAAAAGGAGAAGATGAGCACAGCCACAAAACTCTGTTTACTCTTTTGCCTTATGGAGGACTTGGTCACATCCCAGCCTACATTCTCTCCTTATTATCTTGAGAGCACCTGAGTTTTGTTCTATAGCATAAGCATCTTCTACCACCTCCTTGTTTATTGGATGAAGCCCTACCAGAGCTGTGGCTGCAATCTCTGAGACAAGCCTCTGAAAAACCTTCCAAGGAGCCACTGTGTCTGCCTTTCAGCAAACCTTCTGGAAGAAGTCAAGTAGCATTCCTCCTGACACAAAGGCCTTATGATAATATTATAAGAAAAATGGAAATGAGATGAATCTCAGCTTATGTCCAGGATCACAGAAATAAACCCTAAGCCATATATCCATATTCCTGTACTCCAACCCCTTTCATAGACAGAAACAAATGATGTGTAAGAAGAGGAACAAGTGGTGCTCTATGACCCCAAAAGATCAAGTATGCTCATTCCCTTTAAGTACATAAGAAAAACTGTCTTGATTAGATCAAGAAGCTTTTCTTAGGACTTTGTCCTATGACTTAAAAAAAAAAATCAACTGCTGAAATCAGAGCTGACTCAATGGGAGACAACTCTAATAGGTAATAGAATTGCTCCAAAATAGAGGCAGCTAATTAGATTTCTTGCCAAATGGAAGCAGTGTCCCTAGATGCATTCAGAAACCCAGCTGATAAGAAACAATGAAGCAAAAACATACAGCATCAATGAACATGAAGTGTTTGTGTTGCAAAAACCCAAACTGCAGCATCATTGTTTAGTATCACACTTTCCCAAAATAGGTCACAGGCTGTCAAGACTGGGGTCCTAATTACAGGAGGTTAATAAAAATGCAAGATACTACAGAACCTCAGAAATTAGAATCAGCAGCATCTGGCTAGCTATATATTCCAAGGGTGATTAGTGCTCTGAAGACATAAGTGTGTATCATCTACACAATTTTGAAGCTGACAGCCTCTGACCAAGTTATGTAGAAGCCTGAGAAAGAAGTCTGAGAACCTTTAAACCCATGATGTATAGAAAACAATCCATATAGTTAATGTCTGTAAAAACTTTGTTTTGGCAATTAAAAACAAGAAATATTTCACTACTGCCCACCTACCACCATCCATTCATCAAAAAAGTATCTAGTATAATAGCCAAGACAGGCAAACAACCTAAGTGTTCAGAAACAGAAGAATGGATAAAGAAGATGTATGCACATGCACACACACATGCAAATATATGCATACATATATATATATGTGTATACATATATATATATATACATATATATATATACATACACCATGTATATATATACATCATGAAATACTATTCAGCCATAAAAAAGAAGGAAGTCACACCATATGCAACAGCATGGATGGACCTTGAGGTCATTATGCTAAGTGAAATAAGTGAGGTAGAGAAATACAAATACTGTATGATCTTGCTTATATGTGGAATCTAAAAATAAACAAACTCCTAGAAAAAGAGATTTATGGATTTGTGGTTATCAGAAACAGGAGGTGGGGAAGGGTGGGGACGTTGGACCAACATGGTCACAAGGCACAGACTTCCAGTCATAAGATAAATAAGTACCAGGAATGCAATATACAACATGATAACTATAGTTAACACTGTTGTATGGTATACTTGAAACCTAAGCATCAAGATAATAAAGTTAAGAGAGTCAATCCTAAGAGTTCTTATCACAAGGAAAAAAATTATGTGAGATGATGGATGTTAACTGAACTTAGTAATCATTACACAATATATAAGTCAAGTCATTATGCTGTATACCTTAAATTTATAATGTAGTGCTATATGCCAGTTATATCTCAATAAAACTGCTGTGGGTAGTGGGGGGAGAAAACTTAAAATAAAAACAAAAAACTGTCCACCCCTCAGAAGTACATAACTAAAGAGATGGGTGGTGTTAGGGAGAGGGAAGATATTAGTATTGGCAAGAAGGCTAGAGGGAGTTCTCAAAAATTAGAAATGGATTTAGGAACTGTCTTTACAGCCAGTTTATATAATTCAGACCAAATAATTTCCTTTATGCTGAAACATCTACCTTAATTCCTACACTGATTATCTAATCCTGTTTATTATACTTTGCCCTTACAGACAATGGCACAGAAGCTCATCCAGATTTTAGCATGAAATACAAGGAGGAATTTAAATGGTAATATCAAGCATTCTAATGTTACCCAGTTGAGTTGGCTTTGTGAATTCCTTCTGTGTGTCCACTCAACTCTCAATTCAAAAGCAATCTTGAGGTTCTGAAGATCTCACTTTAAAGTTACTTTCATTTTTCTATCTGAAATCAACGCTTATATAAAAGGAACTGGTAAATTTTCTAAAAAAGGCATTCAACATAGCTTGAATCAAATGTATTTCTTAGTGCAGATCACAAAGAAGTCTAATTCTTACCTGGCATTTTGTTCACGTTGGGATTTATGCATCTTACAAAATGAGGTGCTGTTGATTTCAGCTTAGTCATCAATTTATTTAGGTTTTCCTTAAATAGAGACCATAACAAACACAGAATCACTTTGCAAATCACTAAAAATACCGATCTACCTCGCAATTGTCTCCAAGTCTATCAACTTAATCATAAAGCAAAGATGCATATCAACAATAAAATAATGAATTCAACATCCTTCTGTGCTTACCAAACCATACATTATTTCTTTCTTAAGGCAAGTCAATATATATCTGACAGATGCACTTCTGTTGTGAATCATATCTACCTGCTTTGAATTCGATAGTGATAATTTATGGCTGGGCAAACAAATGACTTGAACACATAAATTGTTTCTCAAGTTTTCTGTATGGAAAGTTTTTCTAAGGTCAGATTCTCTGGAAGCAGGATCTGAATTAGGGATTTACTTGAGAAGCAGGATAGGGTAGGGGAAGAAAAAAAAAAACAAAAAAACAATGATATAGATTCAAAGTTGAATGTGATCCTTGAAGGAACTCTGAGCACAAATGCACCAATTGTACCACAGTTGTTCCCCCCATCTTGAGGCAAGAAAGGAGTCAGAGTCTGGAGGGGTAAGGAGAGAATTTAGCTTCCCATTTGCCAGTGGCAATTCTAGGACCTGTGAATTTTTATGAGCCAACATTCTCATCAGCTGGAAGATGGGTGTAGGGCTGATAAGAGGGACTAGGTGGGGTACCAATAGTGTCCACAAAACCCCATTAATATCAAGATAAACTTCAGCTTTTCCCACTTGGCTAACTTCAGATACTTTTACCTTATTTGAAGATGTGAAAATTCAAATAAGTAATAACATATGCAGATTGTAAGGCAGTTAATATATGAATAGATGCAATTAAAAATTACTTTATGCAGAGATGCAACCATTTGGAATGAAACTCTTCTCTTGCGTTTCTTCTCCCCAAACTGTAGAGCTAAAAAAAGAAGAAAAAAGCATTTAAAAAGCTCTTTTTTGTCACATTATCATACCCTGTTGATGAAAGTATAAATTCGTCAAGTTCTAGAAGCAATATGGCAATATCTATGAAAAGCTTTAAAAATATTTGTCTCGACACAAATGTCGATTTCTAATGTTCTTCCTTAAAGAAATAGTTGGGCAACTGTGCAAAGTTATTGCTACAGCATTGTTTAGTCACTGACAAAAATAAAACAAACAAAAACTAAAGTCATCAAAGCAAATGTCTTTCAGTAGGAGACTGACTAGCTAAATCATGAAAGAGTATGTGCATAATGAAATACTGTGGCCTTTTAAAATGATGAGGAGGACCCATATACCTGACACGGAAAGATCCCTAGGGGTTATTTTAAGAGAAAAAGTAGGTTATAAAAGTGTGTGTGTTATGATCCTGAGTGCATATACATGTCTGTCAGTGTAGTTGTATTATTAGTGACTAAATACATAAAAAATATTGGGAGAAGCATATACTAAAGTGTTAGCAATTGCTATCACTCTATGTAGAATGATAGGTAACTTTTATGTTTCTCTCTTTGTTTTTCCATATTGTCTATGTTTTTGGCAACAGTCAGGCATCGGTTTTTTAATTTATGAAAAAAAAAATCTATTTCCATTTTCTTCAAGCAAAAGGATCCATGCTAAACCAAACTGTTTTACACACATTTGTGTAGTGCTAACTCACAAAGATGTACAACAGCAACAACGACTGCAAAATTCCTAGGCAATCCAGAAAAAATGGACCAGCTGTCCACATGTAACACAAAATATTCTCTGCACCTGAGTAACACCTGTGCTGGGACAGAAGTCCTACAGCCGAATCACTAACATCCTACTGACATGCCTCAGGCCCTCCGAGTCAGTCACTGGACCTCTTAGTGTTTCAGTTCCTCCACCTATGAAAAGGGAATACTACTACCTTCCACTATCAATTTTTTAAAGAAATTATAACTCCAGTTATAATTTCTTGGATTCCCCCAGAAGAAAGTATGGTTACTATGGGTAATTTAATATTTAAAAGAGTGAAAAATGTGGAGGCAAGTATTTTCAGGGGGTGCTTGAAAAATTACGAAAAAAGGGGGACATTCTGGACAGTTACTCTTTTCTGTTTCCAAAGGACACAGCAGACCCTCTGAAGAGTTCGAAGATGATTTCCTGTCTGACTCTCTGCCTGAACTGCTGCCTGATCTCTTATGATCAGAGAATGACCCATCTGGGAGCCGTAAGCTTAGGAGTCACTATCTAACCGAATGCTCAGGGGCACTTTAGAAGCCATTAGAATCAGGCAAATGCACTGCCTGAAGATTATCAGGGTCCAAATACAATAGCCTTCATTTCTCAACCTCTTGAGGGAGGCCAACGGGATTTCAGGCCTGCTCCTGAATTACGTCATCTGTGCTGATGAAGCCAGGAAGTGCCAAATTCTCTCTCCATTTCCTGACCATGTCAATCAGGAGTCCCAAATCAGCCTGCCCGGGCCAGGAATTACCTTAAAGCTGGGTGTGAGATAACAGGACAGTGAGGAGGTTAGGAAATGACAGTACACACCCCTTAATCTCGCCCCATTGCCACAAGGGTGTCTGAACCCAGGCTGGCCAGATTTTCCATTTTCCCTCGTTTTCCACTTTGGAAAGAAAAAAGAAATCCAAATGTGTATGTGGAAACTTCTGATTTTTTTTTAAACCCACGTGGACCAAACAAAACGTGTCTGAAGGCCAGGTTTGGCTCCAAGGCTGCCAGTTTGTGACTTTTGTTATGAATCATGGAGAACTTCCCTCTGCAGCTAGCGTTAGTCCAGTTGTGAGGCTGATGTTAGCCACATGGGCTCAGTATCTTCAAATCCTTTGTATCATGGTGCAGAAATCTGAACTATGTCTTAAATACATGTAGCCTGAACATCTTTCCGTTTTGTTTCTGGAAGACAGTGAGAGTGGTGTAGGCACCAGGCCAGGAAGCAGAAGCCCTGCTTCCTACCTTTGCCTTTGCATTTACTACTGTTAAATTAATTAAACAAGGAGGCCATTAGACTGATGTGGCTCTAATTCCACAGTGGCCTCTATTAGCAAGCCAAAATCTAAGCCTGTAAATATCCCAGGGTTATAAAATCAAAACACTAAGGACAACCAATCACAGTCAAGTAGGCTTTAAACTACAACCAATCAATAACTTCCTTATTTGCTTCCACCTTTTCTCTATAAAGTATCTCCCTGAGCTTCTGTCAGTGGAGCAGTCTTAAACACTGAGGGTTTGACACTGCCCTATTTGAATCAATTTTTGCTCAAATAAATGCTTAAAATTTTCAACCTACATCAGTTTATCTTTTAACAGTAGATTTGTGAAATTGGGAGCGTTCCTTAACTCTTCCATATTTGCTCCCGTGAGATAAGAAGGCATTGCCCTCTGTCTGTATCTGAAAGGGTCATGGCGAGGACTGAGTAAGATAATGTATCTAAAAGCGCTTTGTAAATTGCAAACTACTAAACAAGATTAGTTATTTGTTGGTTAATAAATATTTATGGAATGCCTGCTAAACAGGTATTTGCTACATGCTTGAGGCTACAATTAAGCAAATCGGGCATAATCCCTGCCCTCATGAAGTTTATCATAACCCCAAGTTACAATAACACAAAAGAATTGTGAAGGAGAAATCCAAGATACTTGGGGAATATAGATTGAAGAGGCTTGTTATTTCCTCAAAATCATTTATCAAAATATGGTTTGCTGCTCCCTCTTTGCAACGGGGTTGAACAGAAGCTAAAAGCAAACCAGAGCAGGCTCCTTGAAATACATCTATCTTAGAGCACCATTTCCCTGAAGAACTGCCAGCCTGAGGACCGAAGGCTAATAAGAGGGGATGACTCAGGCCACAGGGAGCAGACACAGATATCACAGGAAAGAGGTAAGGGTTTTTTGTAAGTGCTGAGGCAGCCATGGATTCCATTCTGAGGTTAAAAAATTTGGGAAGACTGTTCAACTCACCACTGTCAGTACTGATGTGATTTTCAAAAAGGTTTGCCAGGAATCTGTTTGAGGACTTCGAAATACACAGTCACCACTGTTTCATTAAGAAGGTCTTTGTTCTTTTCAAGCCAGCCACTAATGTTATAAGGCACCTTTAGAAAGGCATGCAGTTCAGGTAACAAAAGAAGAGAATGCATAAATTAACATAGCAAATTGTGCATTACTTTAAAAAAGTCATAAATTGTTTGAGTCCTTTAACTTTAAATTGGTTTGAGGTAACAGTACTGAATAATACTCCAGGAATCCATTGTGTAACCCGAAGAAATTCTCAGACTTTACCATTTTACGTTATAGAAAGGAAGAGCAGGGGAGGGAAGGGAGAGGGATTGCTAAGGAAGGAGAAGGAGAAAGAATTAAATGGTATTTCCAGTAGAAACAATTCACATCAGCTCTCCTTCATAGGCAAGAATAGATTAAATAATCCAATTGTCTCTGACACACACTGAACATTAAAAAAAATTAGCAATTGTAATGATATTTTACTGTAAATATGATTATAATTAATATTCAAGGATATGAAAGAAGACAATTACAAGCACATCTATGTACAGTTGGCAGGTCATTTTTAGGATGAAGTATCATTTTTTCCTTTATCAATTCTCTTTCTGTTTCATCCAGAATCACTGACTAGAAGCAGAAAAGCAGAAAAAAGGGGCAACACACACACCAGTGGGGAAATGAGGAGAGGCACCGAGAGTCATTAGAAACCTTTGTCGGCCATAATTTGGAGGCCATTACTTCACAGTGACTATTCCTTTATGAGAGAATTAAAAAAAAAAAGAAAGAAAAAGACTTCAATAAAAAGATCAGTTGAAATCATTCATTCACACAATGTTAACTTAAAAGGAGGGACAAATATGGAAAAACTCACGGCTTTGATGATCTCCATGACTTTCTGAAGCTGACTTACTTTGAGTTGGGATGACAGGGTCTATTTTAAGATTTCTAACCTTTGTACACATGGAATACTATTATAGTATGGGTGTTTCATTTCCTAAGTGTTAAAAGGCTATGCCAACTTTTTTTTTGGAACTGAAAAAAAATTTTTTTTTTTTGGTTCATCTCTTCATTTAAGCTAAACTTTACTTATATATCATCTAGGGACTTTGACCAAATGCATTTGAAACAGCATCGGGAAAATTCAGGGCTGAGGGTCTAGAGGTAACTTACCATTCCTGCATAATGGACAAGCTCAAAATGAGCTTCATATCCCTTATTATCAGGTCTGGGCTTCTGGAAATAAGCTGACTTCCCAAAATGGTTGTCAAAAAGTTTGGTCTTGAAAGTTACATCTGTAGCCTGAGGAAATACACATTCCTCTTCAAGGATGGAAAAGATGCCTATTGGCTGTTGGAGATACATATGGACAGCAGATGAAAGAAAACACCAGGACGCAGTATTTTTTAATAGCAGGGGTCAATACAAACTCTTATTCCTGGAACTGAATCAGTTGATAAGGGGAAAGAATATTCACTACGTATAACTAGTCAATCGTCCATTCAACAACTATTTATTAAATACCTATTAGGTGCTGGGCACCAGTAGGAGCTGGCAATGTAGGCATGAGCTGCATACATTAAGGGCCTGTCCTCAGAGTGATTACATTCTAATGGAGTAGAAAGACAACAGTCAAGAAAGCAAAAAATAAATAATTTAGTTTCACCTAATTGTCCTGAAGAAACCAAAAAGAAGTGAAGAAATAGAGAATGAATGGGGGACCAGTTGGGAGCAATTTTAGTGGGAGAGTCAAGTAAAACCCTCTGACCTGAACCAGAAGAGCAAATCCTGAGGTCTGTATGCAAGTACTCTTGACAGACAAATGATGAGTGCAAAGGCCCTGAGGCAGGAGCACACTTGGCAAGTCTGAGGTCCTGCCAGAGGCAAAAGCAGACAGAGCTAAGGTCATCAGATGGAGCACGTGGAGATGGAGTTGGAGAAGTAAGCAGTATTGGATCCCAAAGGCTGTCCAGGCCATGCTAAGACTTTTGAATTTTAAGTGTAATGGGAGGTCTTTGTAGATTTTAACAGAAAGTGTGATTTGATGTTTGCTTCAAAAGAATCATTCGTCAAAAAGGGTTGGCAAAGTAGAGCCTGTGGGCCAACTCCTCCCTGTGGCCTATATCCAGTGAGCTAATAATGATTTTTACATTTCTAAAGTGTTGCAAAAACAAAACAACAAAAGAAAATGTGGTAGAAAACCTGATGGGCCCCGTCAGCAAAATTTTCTTTAAAGGGCATGTACGAAACAGACTTTGTGGGCCATATGGTTCCCATCACAGCTCTGTCATCCACTCAGCCAGTTCAGGCCCCAAAGCAGCAGGTGGTGACATGTAAAAACAAGGGGTGTGACAATGTTTTATTAAAACTTTATTTACAAAAACAGGCTGTAGGCTATATTTGGCTCACAGGGCCATAGTTTGCTGACCCCTGGTCTAGATTAGTAGTAGGGTTAGAGGTGGTCACAAGTCATTAAAATGTGATATAGCTTGAAAGTAAAGTGAAGTCACAGCCTCCTGGTGGATAAAATATGGGGTGTAACAGAAAAGGAAAGATGACCAGGTTTTTGGCTTGAGCAAATGGGTAGTAGATGCTACCATTAGCCAGTGTAAGGTACATACACATAGAGGAAAACAGGCTTGGGGGGTGGGGGAACTGAAGGATTCTTATATTTGCACATCAATTTTTATATTTGTATAGCATTAACCTACTCCACAAATGTTTCTGCAGTGCCTTCTATGAATAAATCACTGAGCTACACACTTTGGTTTATACAAGAGTTGTGGCTCCAGAACATCTAAGAAGGCAAAAGATACACATATGTGTACAACAAAGTAGACAAAACAAAAGTATAAAGAAAATGTCATGAGAATTCTGAGACACAACATGACCGCTTAGCCCAACAGCACAGATTTCATGATTTTCTACCAACACTTTTTACCTAAGAATCATGGACTCCCAGGCTTGGGAGGGACATTAAATGTCTGGTCCAATCCACCTAAAAGTTCCTTGTATTCTCTTTGTAATTTCCTTCTAAAAAGCTGGCCAGCTAATGCTTAAATGTTATCATGGAGAGAGAACATACCAACTCCAAGTCAAGGCTCTGGATGGGTGATATACTGAAAGAAAATTTGCTGTAGTTTAGAATTTTTTCTAAATTACTCCACCAGAACCATACAAATGGTTCTAAATTTGTCAAAGCAGTGGATCATCAAATATTTAAAGATCATAATTTTTTAAAGATTTTGAGAGAGAGGGACGCCTGGGTGGCTCAGTTGGTTAAGCAGCTGCCTTCGGCTCAGGTCATGATCCCAGCGTCCTGGGATCGAGTCCCACATCAGGCTCCTTGCTCCGCGGGGAGCCTGCTTCTCCCTCTGCCTCTGCCTGCCACTCTGTCTGCCTGTGCTCGCTTGCTCTCTCTCCGTCTCTGACAAATAAATAAATCTTAAAAAAAAAAAAAAAAAAAAAAAAAAAGATTTTGAGAGAGAGAAAGAAAGAGAGAGAGAGACCACACCAGTGGGGGGAAGGGCAGAGAGAGAGAGGGAGAAGCAGACTCCTTGCTGAGCAGGGAGCCCAATTTGATTCAGGGCTCAATCCCAGGACTCCAGGATCATGACCTGAGTGGAAGACAGATGCTTAACCAACTGAGCCACCCAGGCACGCCTAAAGATCATATTTTTGATCCACCTGAGTCTACCATTGTAGTAGATCGACTATGGTTTTCTACCTCTTTTGTATGTTTTCATAGACTTAAAATTCACGCTTTAGGGAAAACATAATTAACAACATTTCACTATTAATTCTCGCATTGAAGAGTTCTGGAACATCTTCCTTCCTCCCAAGCATCTAGGTGGGGAATGATCCTGTGAGTGAATATGTGAAGTATTCTTAATGAGAACAAAATATTCTAAGTGAAACCAACACCTGTCTTGCTCCTGGCAGCACTGACCTTGTGGGTTCTTGGCAAAGTCAGTGATGAGGAGTTGGAGGAGGATCTGACAAATTAAATAGTTGGTTCACTGGTATAAGTTTGGGATGCGTGGATTCATCTTGCACCATGGATTTTCCTACCATACAGGCAGTCAAACCTCAGTGAAAACTGCACTAAATGATTTAAAAATTAAAACATCTCCTAGGATGGCGTCTGTTAACAACAGACATTGTGGCAGTGCCTCACAAGGAGGGACAGCCCCCATCTCAAACAGTCACCTTCCACACATGAGGACTGCCATCACGCTGGGAATCTAATGAAGCCAACTTCCATTTTGGGATGACTGGAAGCTTTATGATAAGCAAATGCATGTCATAGCTCAAAATGGAACAACCTAACCACAAAGGAGGGGGAAAAACACTGTTTTTTCAGGGTCTTCTCCATTTTTCCATTCCTCAGGAGGTGTAAAGCTTCTGATAAATATGATGCCCTCCAGCAAATTAATTTCTAAATAGGTCAGGAAAAAAAGTAATTATGTTCTGCCCTGTAGCATCCAATGTCCTCTATGGCACAGTAAATGGTTTGAGTCCGTTGCCCTGACTCGGAACCTGAGGGCTCAGATGTCTCCCTCTTCAAATATTATCGATCCTGCCTTCTCCCCTTTTATGTCTGTCACTTTCTTCCTCTTTCCATTTCTGTCGTCCTGAGTCAGGACCTCTTCACTTCTCACCTGGCCAACTATGCAGCTGTGCGACTGCCTTACGTCATTAGCCTTTCCTCCTGTTCCAGACCCTAGGCACAAACCCACAGAATAAACCCCAGCAGCTCTAACTGCTCCACTGCCCAGCACAGAAGCCCTCTTTGGCTCCCCACTGCCAAAAAGTAAGGTGTAAACCACTTAGCATTTCTTCACAATCGGACCCTCTTCTTTTTCTTCCAGCTACTTCCTTCTGTGTATCCTATGTGCTACTAGGCTACCTCACATTTTGGAATGTGACCTTTGCACTTACTCACCCCTATGCCTTTGCTCTTCCCTGTCCCTCCACCTGCTCACTGTCTTCCTCTCTTCACCTGCTAAAATCATAATCACGTCTTAAGAACCAGCTGAAATTTTATACTTTTTCCTACCGGGCCTTCCAAGATTCCCACAGGCAGAGGCGACTTCAGCTCTTCTGAGTTCTGTGGGCCTTTGTGCCTTCCCTGCATTTATACGAGACATATTTTTATACTGATTAGACTTACAAATCTCCTACTTGACTGCATACTTCCTAAGGGTAAGTGCTACTTATAACAACTGCTTAAGTTTTCTACAGCATTTAATTCTAAGTCTTATAACACAGTAGTGTGGCATTAGACCTAAAATTAAGGCCCAACATCATGTGTGCCCGGGCATCTGGGGAAAACCGAAAGGGCCTCAGGTGACCTAATCATAAGCTCCCCCTCCCCCATTGCGCTCCGTGGTTGAGGTCCCCTCGCCAAACAACCGTCCTCATCGTGGGACCGGGCCCAGTGCCTTTATCCTCGAGTGGTGGGTTTCAGACCCCTATCAGCTCTCGGAATTATTCAGACAAGCCCATCACATCCTCCGTTGAGAATCAACAGTCACCTCATCCTATCCTTACTATAAAACCTGCCTCCCAGAGCCCCTCTTAGTCACTGTGCTCAGGAGGGCAACCAGCACATGGCCATGCATGGCACCCAGTGTCGTCCTCCTCCAGGCTGTGAGTGTATGTGGCCAGTAAGCTGTTGCCAACCTCATCTGGCCAGGGTCATGCATCCTATGTCCAGCCAATACTACACCCAATGCAGGAATCCCTCCCTCACTTACAAGGTAGCAAGGAAGTGATCAAAACAAGTAGCTGCTAAATCAGTTTACTTGTTTCGTTAAAAAAATTAAAAGTTTTGGTCTTCGGAGGATGCCTTTCTGATGATACTCTGCACTCCTCTGGGATAGGATGATGCCTCCGGTTTGCATTTCTCACAGGCCTTACCATAGTAGGTTCTGAAGGGACTGAATGCAGGTCCCCAGCAAAGTTCTGTTCCATAACTGATTGACAGGTAAGCACTAAGACATCTTTGAGCTTTGGGATCTGGGCTGCTTTGCTGTGGGCAGTAGTCAGGCAGAAAGAGTTGTAACCACAAGTTTGGAGTGACACATTTCAAGGAAATACTCATGAGTGTGCAAGAGAGAACACAATATTAATGGGATTTATTCTATAATAAGAAAACCAGACTTAGCATACCCAAAGAATCCCACCTGGGAGGCAACAACACATATTGCCAAGATGCTACCAGGATTTAAATTATTTTAGAAACAGTATCACTGTAAAGGAACAATAAAAATTTATTGGGACAAGTCAGGGAAATAAGGTAAAAAATGCAACCGAGCTAGGTAATACAGTTTGGAATTAAAAACAGGTAAGATGATGAGTACTGCAGCTACTTTTCCCTCACAGCTGGTAATATTCTAAAACCTTATCCAAATCCCCATCATAAGAGGAACTCTTGCAAAAGGGCTGAATTATTGGGAAATGGAGGCAGCCTCTCAAGGTGACTACCATGACAGGAGCAACAAGGTTTTAAATGTATAATTTTGAATGTATTTTTCTAATACAATACCTATGCAAAACCATAAATATGTAGTCATATGTTAACACTTTAACATCTTAATTATCAATGCCCGAGTTCTAAACAAATGAGAACATTTCAAGCAATGAAATAAGTGTGAGCTAATCCTATAATAGATTTGTTCACTGCATATATAAGAGAAGGAGGTCACTGTATGGTTGACGACCAAATTAGCAGTTAGAGGTGGTGTTAAAATATATTTTTTTCATTTGACAAACATTTTTGTAAACATAAAAATTTGAAATTTTTATGTACGAAAATTCCTCTTCTTATATACACACACAGATGCATACTATAAGGCATTTTGTACATATTGATGTATTTCAGTTCTTTTGAATTTGGAAAACTACTCATGATTCATTCTATTTTAAGGAATAAGTTTGGTCATTAATATTTACAACAAATTTTCTTCACGTAGACTGAACTAGCTCAACGGGTCTTTTCAAAATATAGAATCACGTCGAGCAAGGTTTTAGTATTCCTCATTTGCCTGACCTGAACACCTTTGAAGTCATTCACTAGAAGCCAAAGACTTATCTTTTCATCCTATCATCTGGTCGGGGTTTTTTTGTTTGTTTGTTTCCTCATTTTACTGTATCAGTAGAAAATGCGACAGGAAATTACATCCATGTTGCTAGTGTGTTATTTGGAATCACTGACACTGGAGACAAATGAGACAATGGGCTTCAGATCAGCTAAAAATCAGTAATGTTCATAGACCTGAGTCTGAACAATGTCTACGTTCTACCTTCCTGCCCCCAGATGGTATCTCACCATAATCACAATAAGCAGATACCACAGGTGACGACTGCTAAAAACCAGATCTGTCCCCCCAGTTCTTTAGTTTCATTTCTCAGCTTGAACAATGCCAGCAAACATTCACCAGACCATGGTTGGGCCATTATTATTATTATTCTTTTTAATCAGCTCAGAGGTTGGTTCATGAGCATTATTATTATTTTCTTAATCAGCCTGTCCTTCCTTTATGAAGTTCGCTGGTTATAGAATAAATAAAATCAATGTGATGTCCATTCCTGTTATGAATAGTGGCTATTTTCTAGGAAGGTGTCGTTTCTTCTAAAGCCCAATATATAAAGTTGATGGGACACTGATCAAAATAAAACCTGAAAAGGCCAGCAAAGACAGTGAGAGGGGAGGCACCCTAGCTCCTTCCCGGCAAGGCTGTTGAGAGTCAGATGCGACTGCTTAGGCAAAGAGAGCGTTCAGAACACTGAAAGCATTAGGCCTTGGCTTTCCCAGACCTGGCTCCAGAATTCACTGCAATCCACGGTAATAGCAAGACACACCGCCACACAGGGTCCCACAGACAAAGCCACAGAAAACACTATCCTCGATCCCCCTGGCAAACTCCGTTAATCCTTCCCAGAGCACACGGGAAGATTTCGGAGTATGGGAACATCACTGAATTCAGAAACCATACACTGCAGCTAATTTACTAATAAGCCATGAAGTATTGTCATAAATTACTTAAACTAACTGGTACTTGTCCAATTAAATGAACAAACTACATCCTGCGAGGCAGTGGCCTTGAGGATTTATGACAGTTGTTTGTTTGCATGCTAATTTGCCAAATTTTGTGAAGCTGCTCTGGGCCTAGTCATTCACCTTGTTAATCGGCCAGGCCCTACAGTGCTCATATTTTCAGCTCTGTGTTTTTCCAGTCAAGAGCATGACCATTTTTAATCTCGACAAGTCTCCTCACGCATTAACAGTGGAGGCCATGCATAAGCAGCAAAGGCACAGCGACAGTCTTGGCGGGAGGGTCCGGGGGGTGGGGGGTGGGTAACTGACACGAGGGTTTCTGTCAGTTGCCACGGGTGCTGCACACAAAGCCCATTAAGAGAGAACGTGCAGAGCCATCCTGCCCCGTTTCCCATCCCCCGACAGAGCCCGAGTCCTAACAGGGATCAATATGGCAAGCAGGGACGATTCTCCTTAAAAGAGAATGAACGAGGAGAAAAAGCATGTGTCACCTTCTCAACGAGATCTATGCAGGCTTGTAAATCCAGGCCAAAGTCGATGGACACCCAGTCAATGCCTTCTTTCGCATATTCCTCTTGCTCCAGAACAAACATGTGCTGATTAAAGAACTGTTGTAATTTTTCATCGGTAAAATTAATGCAAAGTTGCTCAAGGCTGTTATACTTCAAAGACATGATTAGGTAGGAAGAAGAGATAAAGGTAAAATTGAGCGAATGGTAACTATTTGAGGTGATGGGTATGCTAATTAACTTAACTATGATTATTTCACAATGCAAATAGGTGTCAAACCAGCAAGTTGTATACCCAAAACATATATATTTTTTAATTATCAAATATATCTCAACTAAAAAAATAAATAAAACTGAAGTCCATTTAGAAAAATGTAGGAGAATGTCATAACCACAATCAGTATGATGGCAAATAGACCCAATAAGTAATGAATCCTCAATTAAATTTTTACCTCCTTCAAATATACCTGCAAACTAAAAATTATGATAATAAGATAACATATAATCATATCAAAATTCAAAATCATTCTTTTATTTCTTTTTACCTTTGAGGCTTAATTAATTTTTAATTCTATTAATTGTAATAATTATTGTCATTTTTAATATTAATAATAGCACTTTTCCAACCAGAGTGGCTTAAGTTCTCACAGAATGAATCCCATCACACTTTGACTACATCTTGTGACGTTCAATTCACATTCTCTGATCTCCTGATAAATACGCATTGACTTCCTTCTAACCTGACATACTTACATCAAGGATTTCAAAACCAGTGATGTCAAGAATACCAATGAAGAATTGTCCTGACAGCTTGGCATCCAGTGCCCTGTTGATTCGTGCAACCAGCCACTTAAACATCCTTTCGTATATTGACTTGGACAGGGCGCCAACAGCAGAGGTCACCTGGAAATCACATTGAAAGCTCTCCACATCTGCCAGCAGTGTACATTTTAATCCTGAGCCTTTTCTATCAGCAGCCACCTTCTAGTAAAACCGGGATCTATTTATTGACTTTCTGTGGCTCTAGCGTGCTGCTGAGATGATACAGGAGAGGAAATTTAATACAATGAGAAGAAAGGGAGAAAGAAGCAAGGAAAGGAGGAAAGGGAGGAGGGGAGGAGAAGAAACCTAGAGGACAGCCAGCCTGGTGCCCCTTACCAGACACTCCTGTGACAGAAGTCACATTCCTTTTATCAAAGGACCAACTTTCTGGGGGTAGAGTGGTAATGCATTCTCGAAGTGTGGTCTGAAGACCGGCAGCATCAGCACCGCCCGGGAGCGTATTAAAGATGGTGACCCTCAGGATCTCCGCATCCAGTCCCAGACCTATGAATCTGAACCAGTACCCTCACATGATCCCCCGGGGGATTCCTGTGCACCATGAAGTCTGCAAAATACTGGTAGAGCAGGGTAGGGATCTGGAATGCCTAGCCCTTGTCTGCTGCTGCTGTTACCACTAATAAATTGTCTAACCTTTGGCAAGTGGCCTAACCTCTCTAGATTGTGGTCTCTTCACCTGAATAATGTTCTTGAAGGTTCTTTCTAGCCTCAGCTTCCATTCTTTATTCTATCAGTCCTCAGGGCTGCTCTCAACTCCCTGTGGGGAGAATGGCAATTTAGTGCATCAATCTGACTCAGATTCTCCTACCCTAAAACTCAGGCTGCATTTCCCATCCCTGGAGGCATGTGGCAAAGGCTTTAACGTAACCTACTGGGGAGAGCTCCAGACTCTGTGCTGGGCTGATGCCATATAAATGCAGATGCCGCTTCCACGATGCAAAGGTGCTGCCATAGTAGCGGGTTTCTGACAGACTCCAAGTAGGAGTGGATTTCAGTTGGACGTTCTCCAAACCTGGAAGCAGAATGGGCTCCAACCACTTAACATTTAAAATAGGCCTATCCCATCCATCCTTCAGCTGCCCAGGAGAGAGCACGCAGCAGGAGCCAGTTGGTGCCTGGTGGTGATTTAGGGATAAGTCACCCACTCTCCGGTCAGTTACCTTGAGTCATTTCCACAGTAACCCATAAACCGGATGGCGTCACAATTTTTTATCATGGGCGTCAAGAGCTCACCCGCACAAATAAAGTACCAGTAATGATTTTCATCCTCTGGGGCCCTGAGGAAATCACTCTCTGTCTACAGCAGTCCCTTTGAAACTTTAAAAAGAACACAACAAACTTGCTTACCCTCTTTTAATTCCCTAAATATTCGGAAGTGGGGGTGGGAGAGAAACTGGTCGGGGCGGAGAGTTGTGAAGAAACAGGAAGAACCTGAAGACGTCGTCAGAAGAAGAAGGAGATGCTATGGCGTCTGCTGACTGAAACCAGGAAACCTACATACGGCTTACTAATGAATCATTTTCATCATTGCCTATCCAGTGAAGGAGGACTTGGGCAGCTAGACCTACACTTCCACTTTTCAGGGACTACACGGACTCATTCCTTAGCTCTTTTTCAAATAACCTCACAGAAGACTGATCATCGGGGAGCAATAGTACACAATAGAACAAAAACAACCACCAGAAAGAAATGGAGTCAAATAGCCATATTTGTAACCACTTGGATCCCTGCCTTTCTCATGGGTAAAATAACAACACTAAAATATGCATCTGCCAAGGTTGTAGGAAGAGAGTCAATGAGACAGAGGATGTAAATATAACACAACATTTGGTGCTTGGTACCCAATACATGTTAGTTCCCGCTCTCCCATCCCCTTTCCACTTTTATTACTTCCCCAACTTCACAGCAGTATTTACTACGCTGCCTTGAGCAGTTCATCTTCATAAGGCTCGCCGTCTTTGACTGTAAAATGGAAATATAAATAAGATCAATTTTGTAGGGGTGCCTGGGTGGCAACTCTTGATTTTGGTTCAGGACATGATCTCAAGGTCATGAAATCAAGCCTTGCCTCAGGCTCCATGCTGGGCATGGAGGCTGCCTGAGATTCTCTTTCTCCCTCTGCCCCTCCCCCTCCTAGCACTCTCTCTCCGCCCCCCCACCCCAAATCAGTTTTGTAGGCTTGTTGTCCAATTGAATGAGAGATCTATACAAAGCATTTAACCTATGCTCAGAGGTTACTGTTGCAATTTTTTTGTCATTATTAAACCTTTTTAAATTAAAACAATTTCTTTCTAAAGGGCAGAGTTAGAACTCTTGAGGAATCATGAAATCCTGGACCTGAAGGACCTTAGTTCTTGAGAGTGACGTGTAGTGGCTCTCAGCTGGGAATGGGACCCGCCCCTGAAGGAGGAGCGCATTTGAAAACAGGCAGGGTGTTCTTCCAGGTGCCATCATGACTGAGTGCTACTGGCAGTGAGCACCTGGGAGCAAGAATCCAAAACCCCTCCAATGGGCAGGACACACTCATACCTGAAGGACCGTCCTATTAGATGCCGGTCACCCCTCTGCTGAGACACAGAGGAATTCCGCCTCTTCACTGGGTTCACCAAGAGGTGAAGATATTTGACCAAGGTCCCAGAGTTAGTCAACACTGAGCTGGAACCAAATTCTGTAAGTGTTAACACTGCAAGAATTTTTGCCATCTTTTGCAATTGTCATCAACAGAGCATATACATCTCTATTCTTAGCAGTGGCAATTGTCTCTATAAAGTCACTAAAATTCCTAAGAAAAGAAAAGCCTTACAGTGTGCTTTCTTACACTTCCTCCAGGAGCAGGAGAAAGAGAAAGACAGAAAGGATGGAAGATGAGGATTTTTTTTTCTTTTAATGTTGGATAATAATACATTAGCTTGCTTCACTGGTTCTATTCTAGTAAAGGCTGGTGGTAACTCAGTTCCTGAGAACACAGTATTAAAGAGGTGAAGGTTTGACTTCAGTCCTCCTTTGGGCTCATTAGTTTTACACAGAGCAAGTCCCCCTTCTATAATCATAGCATGTCATGCATGCACGTTGTGGTGAATGCGTTAAAAAGCAAGAAACTGCCGAACACCCCTAACCTCACTACAAGCAATAGCTCAACTACATGTTCTGCTGATCATGGTTTAAATTCAGCTCCATATATAGTTTATCTTAATGGAGCTATGGAGCACCAACTACTCGCAGGGCACTGTGCTAGAGACCAAGGGTACCAAATGAGCTAATCACAGTCCACAGCCTCAAGGAGGTCTGGTGAGAAGGAAGAATAAAATTAGAAACTCATGGGTTCCGTCTAGTATTATGACAAAGGTAGAATTATTGATGGATAGAGAAAGTTAAACTAGGAGACTGATGAAATGTTTTAAATAACACAGTCATGCCAGATCCTCTAATATACCAAAAAGAAATAGAGTTTATGGTCATCAAATAACTGCCTTCTGTCACTAATTTGTACGCTCGTCTGTCACATTTTCAGGTTTAGAATGTGTGTAGAGTAAGACCATCTAAATGTCACCTGAATATTAGCTGTGTGCCCTTTGCAGTGTTCCCTATGTTCCCTAACCCTCAGATTCCCCAACTGGGAAATCGGAGAAGTATGCCTGCTCTCTTTACCTCTGAGTGTTGTTGTAAGAACAGAAGGAGACGATGCCTGCGAATGCTTTAGACATACTCCATGGGATCATACCGTTCCCTCTCTGCAGAAAGACTACATTTCTCAGCCCCCCTGTAGCTAAGGAGGTCACCTGATGAACTTTCACTGATAGGATGTTAGTGAAAATGACATCACTTCTAGCCCCAAGCAGTAAAGGTGGGTGTACTTTCTCTACAAATGATCCCTGCACTGTGAGCGGCAACTTTGGAGGCCATGTGTTCCAGGGGGCTGAACTACAATCTGGAAGAAAGCTGTCCATTCTGTACTGGACTTGATTTAAGAGAGAAATGTATAGTTTACTGTCAGCTGAGATTTCAGTGTGTATGTGTTTCTGCAGCATGGCTACCATACATTAGAGACGTAAATTGTTATTTTGGAATGCACTAGCACACTTAGATGGTCTCATTACCCGGCATCCCTGGGAACATTTGCTGCATTCTAACAGAGCCTCGGGATCAGCAATCCTCAGAGCATTTGTTATTTTATCATTAAAACCATTCTCCTGGCTGCTGTACAGAAGCTACCTGACCCCCCATCTCTCGTTTCTGCTCTTAACACCCCTCCTTCAAATACTAACTTCAGCCGATATTTTAAAACCCTATCTCAACTACTGTGCCTGTTACTCTAAAAAGTCAATATTCCAAATAGGTGGGGGATGCCAATTTGCTAATTTTCCTCATGTCAGGAACTAACAGCTTTGAAAGCTTCTTAGCCGGACAACAAAGACGTTGGTCACAAGTAAAGGGCTTGCCTCCATCTGCAAAGAGACTTGTTACCTATGGGAAAAGTATCAAACGGTATCTTAAGAATCCGGAAAGATTCTTAACCCAAGAGCACTTACTGTGGTAGGCATCACCAGTGAAAACATTCCAAATACTCCTCACGGGAGCTCTTAGTTGGTTTTTTATAAAATAACAAGTACAATATGTACACAATTATTACAAGATCATAGAGTCATAATGCTCTGGAAATATCACCTTACCTGTTCCACATTTTGACCTCTAGTAACATATTCATTCCCAACTTTGATTCTAGGATGGATCAAGCCCTTTACCAGCTCAGAGGAATTAATGCCCAAGAAGAAAGCAGCTTTGTCAGCACCTGGTCAGAAGAAAGGAAGGAAGGCAAGGAGAGAAAGGGGGAGAGGGGAAGAGGGGGGAAGGGAAGAAAGGGAAGGAAAGGGAGGAAAAAGGAAAGGAAAACATCGTTAAAATTCATTCCATTGGGCGCCTGGGTGGCTTAGTGCTTAAGTGTCTGCCTTTGCCTCAGGTCATGATCCCAGAGTTCTGCAATCGATGCCCACATAGGGCTCCCTGCTCCACTAGAAGCCTCCTTTCCTTCTCCTACTCCCCCTGTTTGTGTTCCCTCTCTCTGTCTGTCTCTCTCTCTGTCAAATAAATAAATTAAATCTTAAAAATAAAATAAAATAAAATAAAATAAAATAAAATAAAATAAAATAAAATAAAATAAAATAAAATTCATTCCATTATAAGAAAGGGGAGCCCTCCTACACTGTTGGTGGGAATGTGAGCTGGTGCAGCCACTCTGGAAAACAGCATGGAGGTTCCTCAACAAGTTGAAAATAGAACTACCCTACAACCCAGCAATCACACTCCTGGGTATTTACCCAAAGATACAAATGTAGTGATCTGAAGGGGCAAGTGCACCCCAATGTTTATAGCAGCAATGTCCACAATAGCCAAACTATGGAAAGAGCCTAGAAGCCCATCAATAGATGAATGGATAAAGAAAATGTGATTGATATATATATATATACACACACACATTGGAATATTATAAAGCCATCAAAAAAAACCCCAAAATCTTGTCATTTGCAATGACATGGATGGAACTAGAGGCTATTACGCTAAGCAAAGTAAGTCAATCAGAGAAAGACAACTATCATATGATCTCACTGATATGAGGGATTTGAGAAACAAGACAGAGGATTATAGGGGAAAGGAGGGTAAAGTAAAACAAGGTGAAACCAGAGAGAGAAAGACAAACCATAAGAGACTCTCAATCTCAGGAAACAAACTGAGGGATGCTGAGGGATGGGAGGTTAGGGAGAGGGTGGCTGGGTGATGGACACTGGGGAGGGTATGTGCTATGGTGAGTGCTGTGAATTGTGTAAGACTGATGAATCACAGACCTGTACCCCTGAAACAAATAATATATGTTAATAAAAAATTTTTAAAAATTCATTCCATTATAGGCAAAAGACCCCCCAGAGAATGAGAGGAGGGTGTGTTTAGACGGATGTAGCAAGGTAGACTGTAGTTTTGATAAAATGTCTGAATCCTAAATGTTTAAAAGACTTTAATTCTTGGAAATGCAAATCAAACCACAATGAAATACCACTTCACACCCACTAGACTTGCTATAATCAAAAAGACAGACAATAACAAGTGTTGGTGAAGGTGTGGAGAAATTGAAACTGTCACACGTTGTTAGTTGGAACATAGCATGGTATAGCCACTATGGAAAACAGTTTGGCAGCTACTGAAAAGTTAGAGGTACTTAAGGAATCAGAAATTCTACTGCCAGGTATAGACCTAATAGAAATGAAACATATGTTCACACAAAAAAATTGCACACAAATATTTCTATCAACATTATTCGTAACAGTCAAAAGTAGAAAACCCAAAAGTAGAAAAACCCAAATAGCCATTAACTGATGAACGGATAAACAAAATGCAGCATAGAGATACAACGGAAACTTTTTCAGCCATTGAAAAGGAAGGAAGTATTGATACATGCTACAACATGGATCAAACCTGAAAATGTTACACGAAGTGAAAGAAGCCAGAAACAAAAGGCACACACAATGTGTGATTCCAATTAAAAGAACTCCCCAAAATAGGCAAATCCAAAGAACAGAAAGTAGCCCCTGTGGTTGCTAGGAAGAGAATGGGATGGGTAGTAACTACCAGTGGGTACAGGATTCTTTTTGTGTTATTTTTTCTCAAGTTTTTGTTTAAATTCCAGTTAGTTAAGATACAGCATAGTACTGGTTGCAAGTGTAAAATAGGAATCTTTTTGAAGTAATGGAATGTTCTGGAATTAGTGGTAATGGTTATACAATCTTGTGACTATGCTAAAACTCACTGAGCTTTATACTTTAAAAGGGTGAATTTTCTGGCATGTGAATTATACCTCAGTTGTAAAAACAATCTACTTGATACTGGCCCTCTTCTGAAAAGAAATATTTCTCTGGCAGACATGGAAAATCTTATCTTTATTATTTGCCTATTTTTCCCTTCTACATACGTACTTGTAGATTCTTTCAGTGAAACAGGGATTTGGGCCGAGTAATTTGAGAATTCAAGACAACCACCAGTAATCAACATAAACCAGGACCCTTTATCAAAAACCTTTTCCTGTGAAGTCTCTGATTGCTCCATAGTGCCCTCTGCTGCCCATCAAGAATACTCACAACCCACACAATGACATTCTAAAACAGTGCTTCCATTTTCTAAGGAAGTGGGGGAAGAATGAGTGTTGTTATCCCAGTAAATAAGTGTGTATCACATCTCGTGTTTTTAAAAATGATGATAATACAAGAGAAAACCATGGGCAAAAAATTATAAGCACATTTCCAGTTTTAGATTTCTTCAGTTATCAAATAAAAGGAATATTTCACTCATCTGAAACTACTGGCACATCCTAGATTTTTAGATGAATTCTGATATATGCTAGTATATTTGACGTAGTCACTTTGTAAAATAATGTCTTACCATAGAGGGAAATGCAGTCTTTCCTTACCTCACTAAAAAACACAAGATTTCCTGAGCAATAACCACAGACAGAGAATAAATTAAAAGCAAAAAACAATTAGAGAGCTAATATGTCATTTGTATTATCTATATCCATTTCCTTTTGTGGGCCTTTGAAATTTTCACAAAGGCTTAAAAAGCTTGAAATGTTTATTTGCTTCTTAACTAAAATCAATACATATTATACATACATTTCTACAAGCTACACACCTACTCTATGTCAGTGATAATGGCCCAGGTACTCAGTTGCTATGAAACCTTTCAAAATGCAAAGCCTATTTGGGAAAATCAAAAGTAGAGCAGACGTGTTCATCCTATGCTGAGATATCCGTGCTAAGAGTGCCATGTTTGGAGACAAAAGCATGATTATTTAAAGTGGAGAATCCGGTGGATCCAAACCATGCCCTTTTTGCACTGGAAGGGACTTTAAAAAGCACATAAGCTAGGATAAAAATATTTAAAAGAAAGAGAGAAATGTAATGCGCCTGACGAATCCGAGTGAAAATGAATACTAACTGACAATGTGAAAAATGAACAATTCCACAGTATCTGTTTAGGGAAAAAAAAGACAGGAGTTCAGTTTTCTGAGCTTTGGGAGCATTCAGATGGACAATACTGGTAATAATAGCCTCAAACTTGTGCCTCCTTTTCCCAGTGTTAAGGACAGTCCTTTAAGTCTATTTTTATCCATGAACAAAGGAAACCCAAATTCTCTGTACAATATCCCAACTTAGGCTCTAACAGAAATAGCATCCAACATTACAGAATTACTTCCCACCCACTCCAGAGACAGTCAGGTATCTACGGAGAAGTAGTATAGTTTGCATTTATCCTACAGGTGTATATATTTACACATTCTCCAGTTTTCTGTTCTCTTTTGTTTCGATAGAAAACAATAGTCATCTCGTTCTAAAAAATAAATTACTTCATTCGCACTAAGTTTCACAGCCAAGGTGAAAATAGTTTAAGTCTATGAATAACTATCCATCTGACATTTAGGAAATGTTTATTATGAACACAGCAAGGTCGGTAAACACATTTTCATCCTATGACCTGATGTGTTCTCAAGGGAGGCTTTATGAGATTCTTACCATCATGCCCCAGGACCTTGTGAATAAACCCATGGATTTTAATTAGGCTGTCTGATAGTTTAGCCAGAGCAGGTGTTCTCAAACACTGGCGTGGATCAAAATAGCCTGGAGAGCTCATAAAGGCAAAAAGGACTCGGTTTGCTGAAGGTGGTTAGGGTCTGGGCCTGTTTCTATCATGCTTCCTGAGTGATTCTGACATACATGAAGATTTAATTAAGAACAGAGTCCATATTATAGTGGTCCTCAAACTTGGCCGCACATTGGGGTTACCTGGCAAGATGCTGAAACAGACAATGATGCCTGTACCTACCCAGATTGGTCTGGGTGAGGCCTGGGCTCCATCAGTTCCAAAGCTCCTTGGGTGATTCCAATGTTAAGCACAGTTTGAGAGCTACTCTCTAGAGAATGGTAGCCAGGTCTAGTAAATACATTTTTTTAAAGATTTTGTTTGTTTATTTATTTATTTATTTGAGAGAGAGAGAGAGAGAGAACACATGTGAGCAGGGGGAGGAGGAAAGGACGAGGAGAGAGAGGGAGGAGGGAAGAATTTCAAGCAGACTCTGCACTGAGCAGAGAGCCTGACACAGGGCTGGATCCTGGGACTTTGAGATCATGACTTGAACTAAAACCAAGAGTTGGAGGCTTAGCTGACTGAGCCACCCACACACCCCTAGTAAGTACATTTTGAAGTCAAGAAGATAGAATGAAGTTTGACTTTATCTGAAAACAAGTAAGGGGGTAGAGAAAAACAAAAGAAAATTTTCTCCAACTTTACAATTTCATCCTAGTTCAATCCCATATGTAAACAATCAGATATAAAGAAAGGAACCAAGTCCAGTTTTGTCAATCCACAACCTGGCTAATGTGGAAGAGGGTTAAAAGAATGGATTTCAACTGTTAGCCTTTATGTAGGCTTATAATATTGTTTCTGAGCTGTTCATAATTCCCTAATTTATTGAAGAAAGTTTACTGATCACTTGCTATGTGCAAGGCCTAAGTGCTAGTTGCTATACCAAAAGAGATAAATGAGACAGAAAGTTGGAAATCAAGGAGTTTATAATCTATGAGACCAAAACAAACAAACAAACAAACAAACAAAAAATAACAAGTCAGTAAAACAGTTGCTAATCAGAGACAAAGAAATCAATTATTATGAAAGTTTAAAAGAAGGAGAGATCCCTTCTAGACTGCCTGATCAGGGAAGCTTTCAAAAAAGAAATGGTATTTGATCTGAGCCTTGAAAGATGAGAAGAGTTTTAATAGGCAAATACAAGAAGAACAATAATTTCTGAGACAGAACAGCATGACTTACAAGCATTGCAGTAGGAGAGAACCTGTATGATCAAAGACTAGACCACAAAGTCAGGGAGTGAGCAGTAAACTGAGAAAAGCAAGTGATTTCTGGTCACAGAAGGTTTCTGATGCCAATCACTATAAGGGCTTCATTGAATAAAGGGGAAGCATTAAAGAGACTTTTATCAAAGAAATGGCATAGAGTCAGGCTTCACAATGATTAATTTTGTGCACATATGCAAGCCAGACCAGACCAGGAAGAGAGAAAGTGAACCCATTGTAAGATGCCAACATGCAAGGTGCTGATGGTCTAAATTGGTAATAAGAAATGGAGAAAGACTGAGAAACATGACCAAGAGGGTCCTGACATGAGAAGTAGAGGAAGGAGCATGGGTTAAGGGTTCGGTTCTACAAGGATATTACTCCCCCACTTCAGATGCCAGTTGTAAGTCCAGGTTGTCTCTTGGGCTATTGACTCACAGACAATAGACTCATGGCTCCAGTGACCCCCTCCTTGGGTTCAGTTAATTTGCTAGGGGTTCACAGAACTCAGAGGAACATTTTACTTACTATAGCAACAGTTTGTTATAAAAGATATAACTCGGGAATAGCCAGATGGGATACAAGGCAGAGGGCAAGGTATAGGAAAAGAGTGCCAAGCTTCCGTGCCCTCTCCAAGCACATTTCCCTCCCCAAGTCTTCATGTGTTCACCAACCTGGAAGCTCCCCAAACCTGTCCTTTTGGGGTTTTATGGAGACTGCATTTCAAGGACATGACTGGTTAAATCATTGGCCATCAGTGATAGAAATCGATCTTTAGTCCTCTCCTCTCCCCGATTGGAGGTAGGACTGAAAATCCCATCTGTCCAACCACATGGTTAGTTCCTATGGTGACCAGCCCGGATCCTTAGGTACAGTCCAAAAGTCACCTCATTAACAACAAAATCACCCATATTGCTCTCATCACTTAGAAAATTTCAAGGGTTTTAAGAACTCTGTGTTAGAAACTGGAACAAAGATTAAATATAATTTATTTTATTATAAATCACAATATCACAGTAGGAGATAGACTTAGAGAGATTTAAGAAGTATCACAGAAGACAAGGAGGCTATGATGAGAACTTGGGGTTTAAGAGTGCCTGGGTAACTCAGTCATTGAGCACCCAACTCTTAGTTCTGGCTCAGGTCATGATCTCAGGGTCCTGGGATCAAGTCTCTCCCTGGGCTCTGCACTCAGCATGGGGTCTGCTTGATGATTCTCTCTCTCCCTCCCTCTACCTCTGTCCCTCCCACGGCTTGTGTACACACACACACACACACACTCTCAAATAAATAAATAAATCTAAAAAAAAAAAAAAAAGGACTTGTATTTAAGTAAGATGGGAGCTATTGATGAGTCTAGAGGGAGGAGAAGACCTGAACTGACCTATGAAAGGATCACTACTGGCCATTCTGTGCAGAACTATCAGTAATGAGGCAAGGGTGAAGAGAGGGAGACCAATAAAGAAGCTACTGCAATAATCTGGTAAGAAACAATGGCTCAAGCTAGATGGTAGCACTGGACATGGTCTTGGTGTGTAAGTAGTGATGAGTTTTATATATATTTAAAGGTACACACAGCAAGGCAGAGACAAAGGAGTTCAGGATGATGCTAAGAGTCAGGGCAACTGAGAGAATCCAGTTGACATTTACTAAAGACTGAGAAGTGAAGAGTTGGTAGCAGGGGCAGAGTGAGGTGAAGAGTTCAATTCTACACATGTTGAGTTTGAGATAATAACCTAGGAAACAGGCAGAGTAAAGATTCAAGAATGGATCCCACCAACCCAACAGCAGTTAGAAATGGGAAAGATGAGGACGCTCCAGCAAAGACTCTGAGAAGGAACCACCGGGGAGATTGGATGACATCATGTGCATCGCTTTCTTACATGCATTTTCCCATACATAAGCGTTCCTAGCTTTCTTAATGAAAACAATTCCTCAAAAAACTATTTCAAAGGGTGGAAAAAGAAAAAGAAAGATAAAACCCACAAAATAAAGCAACAAATAAGATGTCATAAAAGCATATTTTAATATGTTAATATAGAAGAGGTTTACATAACTCACAGGTCCTTTACTTCATGCTCATCTGTGCTCAAGTGTTCTCTTCCCTGAGGGGATTTTCTGCTGCTCTATCTACAAAAACTCCCTAACCCCTATTATTCTTTATTCTTCTCCTCTGCTTTATTTTTTCCATGATGACTTCATGTGTATTTGTCTGTTTATGTGTACTATTTACCTCCCACATTAGGCAGTCAAGACAGGGATGATATGGTCTCAGATAGATCCCCAGCACCAGAACAGTGCCAGTCCTGTGCACTGACCTCAAAAATAACTTGATGAACAATTAAAAAAAAAACCAAAAACAAGCAACCCAATTCAAAAAGGAGCAAACTACTTGATATTGATATTTTCCCAGAGAAGATAGATAAGTGGCTGAGACACACATGGAAAAATACTCAACATCACTGATCACTAGGAAATGCAAACCAAAACCACAATGAGGTACTACCTTAAACCCATTAGGATGGCTACTATAAAAATTTTTTAATAGGAAATGATACATGTTGATGAGTATGTGGAGAAATTGATATCATTATGCATTGCTGGTGGAAATGTAAAATGATGCAGCCACTATGGCAAATAGTATGGTACAATTCCTACAAAAAAAAAAAATTTAACATACAGTCACCATTTAATCCAGCAAGTCCATCTCTGGGCACGTATAAAAAAATTGAATGTGGGGACTTGAATAGATATTTAAACATCAATGTTCACAACAGCATTAATTGCCGTAATGAAAGGTAGAAGCAACACAAGTGTCCATAAATGGATAAATAAAATGTGAACTATACGTACACTGGAATATTATTCAGCTTTAGAAAGGAATGGAATTCTGACACACCCTATAACATGGATGAAAATTGAAGACATTATGCTAAGTGAAATAAGCCAGACATAGAAAGACAAATACTTACATGAGATACCTAGAGTAGGCAAATTCATCGAGACAGAAAGCAGAATAATGGTTGAGAGGGGTGAGGTAAAGGGGGAATAGGGAGTTATTAATAGGTATGGAGTTTCAGCTTAGGATGATGAAAAGGTTCTGGAGATGGATACTGGTGATGTTTGCACAACACTGTGAATGTACTTAATATCACTGAACTACACACTTACAGTTAAAATGTTTAAATGTTAAACATGTTAAATGTTTAAACGGTTAAAATGGTAACCTGTGTGTGTATATATATATATGTGTATGTATATACACATATGTATATATATGTGTATATACATATGTATATGTGTATATATATGTACAACATACATATATGTGTATATATATTTTTACAACTGAAAATATAAAATTTTTAAAAATCATTAAAATAAAATTAAAATTTAATTAAATTAAAAATTAAAATTAAATTAAATTAAAATTATTTGTTGAAAGATATGAATGAATGGGTTTCCTCCTTGTGTTTTAGTAGCTAGGAATTTTAACACTGAATGAAATAATTATAATAACTATACTTCCTTCTTTTTATAATTGTGATTTTCTATTTTAATGTTCATTTTAGACAGATCATTCATTGTAAGAGGACTCAAATCTTCTAGTACGCAGGCAAGACTATAGATATTTTCATGTGAATGAAAAACAAAGGTAGATGAAGCTGTTGTGGTCTCAACCCAATGGAAACTCTACCCTTGGAATTCTAAAGATCTTTGTCCACACCTCCATTATGTCACTTAATACATCTTCTGGTAATTTGCTCCTTTCTCTGCTTTTCTCAGCGGGCTATGTGCTGACAGCAAGGCTCTCTCCTCATCATCAAGCCTATATTACCCACATTTGGCAAATTTACTGGCACTGTCAATAATTAAGGAATGCTTCTCATTCTGAGATACAAGAATTATCTATCAGAATGGTGGTTCAGAGAATAATTTTGAGACGCAGCCATCAAGGGAGCTGCTGATCAGTTTCATCATTTTCAAAAACCAAGAGGGGAGGTAACTGCAAGGAAAGGGGAGCAAGCCTGGGGTCCGGGAACTGAAGAGTCTGTGCCATGGCCTCAGAGTAATTCTTACTTTCTGTGCCATCTGCCTCCACTCGCTCTTCTCTGGGATTCTGTTTAAATTTCATGTTTCCAAAGTGCATGATGGCTCCAATGAGTTTATAGGATCCATGCTTCTCATCAGGAAGAAAGGCCAAGATGTCCATGGCCCCCTGCAAAAAGAGAAACAGATGGCCACGTCTTCATTTGCCTAATGGCTGCAGTCAGCACCTCACCCCTGCTGTGTGTCACACCTCCCTACACTCCCGGGCTGTCAGAGGGAATGAAACAGATCGCCACAGCCCCGAGGTGTGACAGCTCTGTTCAAAGCAATGCAGATCAGCCCTGTTGGCACTTGGTCACCCACAGTCTGCTTATCCCTTTAAACGAGAATTAGGAAGGCTTGTTTAATTTCCAGTAGTTTTAGAACTTTCCTTGGACGTCCTGCTCCCCTCCTCTCCCTTCCCACCATTGATCATTAGCTGGCTCTATGAGGTAAGTTATTTTGCCTTTCATCGTTATGGCAGGAAGTAGCACCAATTATCGGATGGGTTGCTTATCTGGGGGGCTCCCATATATCCCCCCAAATTTATTCAAAGACTGGCAGAGGGAAGTGTTTCAGAAAAAAAAAAACACCATGGCACAGAAGAACCACACTCTAAGAAGCCGCTGCACGTGACGGGATGTGTGTTCTCACACACTCCCAGAGGGTCGACATTGGTGCAATCTTTCTAGTGGTTAATTTAGCATATGTATCAGGAGACTATAAAAAATTCATAATCCTTGCCTAGTAATTTCACTCTGGGGAATGTAGCATAAGGAGAATCTAATATACGGAAAAATCATTTACCTACAAAGATATTTACCACAGTAGAAACCAAAACAAAATCTTTGAGTCTAACAATAGGAGAATGGCTAACTACAGTGACTACATTACAGGACAAATGTCTGGTAAAATATTAAGTATTCATTTAAATGTTTATGAAGAGTTTGTAATAACACTGAAAATGCTTATATTATAGATTAATCAAAAAAGCAAACTGTATACGGAATACTATATGCAGTGTGATTATGATCTTTTTATTAAAAAAGAAAAACACCAAACCAACTACATAGTAGCAACCCAAATAGGAAAAAAAAAAAAAAAAGAACAAAGACTATAAAGACCTATACCAAATAAAAACAGTGGTTGCCATTGAGTTGAAACGTGTTCCTATCTTTCCACACGTTCTAAAGTTACCAAACTCACAATGTGTACTTTTATAGGAAGTAAGTAAACTTGGAACAGACACAGACCTAGAGGAGCTCCTTGTACCCTCCGCCCCCGAAAGAAGGAAAGTGACTTCTCCAGGACCCTTAAGAGGAAGGATCTGAAATGCTGCCATTTCTCACTGTCATGCCCAAACTTTGTGCTGGTAATTAACGAGCCTTACATCAGTGGCCAGCAGTTCTTCAGCATCATCCCGGCTGTCCACAGCAATGACTCCACGAGAGCAAAAGGGAAAGTCAGAGGGATTTTCAGACACCAGGAGCATGTCTGCAGTGGGAGAACCTTCAGTTAAACAGTTAAAGAAATCTGCAAGGCTTTAGAAAATAATTGACCGATATTCACAGTTTACTCTTACAGCTGATAGCACACTTGTAAACAAGCCAAAATAAAATCCATATCCTACAGCCAAACCTCTGCAATCAAATTTTGCCCTCTATTAACTTGTCAGTCATGTGGTAATGCCTCCCAAGAGAAGACCACGCAGACCAAACCCTAACACAGAGTCAATCGCAACAGCATGAATGGGTGTGAATAAAACAGATAATGCATGTTGCCAAAACTTTGAAAACAGGAATTTGGCCTAGATACATGGTTGAGGGCAGAGGACAAAAAAATGTTTTGTAAAATCATAAATGTAACAGGACTGAGTTTCAAAGTCTAGGAAGTGGGCAGACCCTGGGGTTGAGCCGCCCCGGGAACACTAGCAATGTATCCTGTCATAGCACGTCCTCCCTATTAGCGAGGCTGAGGCTGTCTTTCCAGGAATCCATAAATCAGCGTCAGTGTTCAGCGCTGCACCCGATGTGTCTAAGGCTCCTGACATGATTCACTTAGTCAGGAACCATAATGCAGGTGGAAGCTAAGGTAGGCTGTCAGCACTGAATCAGCAAGGGACATTAGCCAAATCCCATTAACCGCTTAATGCCTCACACTGGCTCCCTAGGAAGTTTCTTTGAGCCCATTTGATTTTTGTATTTATCACTCAGCGAAGTGAAGCTGCTATCCTCGACCCCAGATCTCAGGAACAGAGCGCACTTCCCCAGTGTTCGCGGCAGCTCTGTTTGGAAACAACCCGAGTGTCCGTCAAGAATTAACAAACTCCTGTGTGTCCGTACAACAGATTATTAGACAGCAAACAAAGGACTGAACTGTGGACATATGCTAGAGTACGGAAGAATCTTCAAATAACGATGCGGAGTGAAATAAGCCAGACAAAAAAGAGTATACACTGTGTGATTCCAACATACAAAATTTGAGAAAAGGCAGTCAGATCTATAGTGACAGGAAGCATGTTAGTAGTTGCCAAGGGGCTGGGTGTAGAGGGGAAGCCTCAGAGGAGTGAGAAAAGGCAGAGGTGGAGTTACAAAAGAACACAAGAAAACTTTTGAACAGATCTGTGCATTATCTTGATGGCGGTAATGGTCTCCCGCATATGTCAGCATTTACATTTATATCAACAACACTTCAATGAGGCTGTTTTATAAAAGTTAAAAAGTAAAAAGAAGTCAGGCTAGCCCAAAGGAGATCAAACTGAAGGCAAGTACTAGATATACAGCACATATATTTAATAGAAATATAATCCTCAAAGCCTTATTTGAATGAGGATTTAAATGTCCCTGAAATGGTCATAATTCCCAAGAATCTCTTTGTGTTCTTTCTCATGCCTCACTTTCTATCAAGAAACATTTGTTGAGCTCTAGCAATGTGCCAGGCATTAGCGTAAGTTTTAGAGATACGTCAGTGGGATGGGGAAATATCCTGTCCCCATGAAGCTTCTATTCTAACAACAGGAGACAGAAATTTTAAAAATAAGTAAAATGTATGAAAAGACATGAAATGTACAATGTTAATAAATGCCATGGAAAAAAAATAGCAGGGGAAGGGGATAAAGTGTATCGGCAATACAGGGTACCTGACCGGCTCAATAAGTGGAACCTGCAGGTCTTGATCTCAGGGTTGTGAGTTCGAGCCCCATGTTGGGTGTAGAGTTTACTTAAAAATAAAATCTTAAAAACAAAAAAGTGTTGGTGATACAGAGCTACAGTTTTCAATAGAGGGGTCAGGGAAAGCCTCTATAAGGTGACATTTCAATAAAGACCTGCAAGAGTTGAGGGAGAAAATAAGTGGGGGGAAATGTTCCAGACAAAGAAAAACAAATGCAAAGGCCCCGAGGTAGAAGTTTTCCTGGCATTTTGAGTGGCTCAAGAGGCAAATTAAGGAAGTAAGTGGTAGTAGGTTATGAGGTCAGAGAGACATCAAGAGGATAGATCATAGCTCCTCGCAGGCCAGGGTGAGGATTTGGACATTTATGTTCTATGTAAGGTAGGAAGCTGTTGAAGGTTTTTGAGCAGAGGAATGACATAATCTGATTTTTTTTTTTATTTTTTAATTTACCATGGCTGCTGGATTAAAGACAGAGAAAACAAGGATGGAAGCAGAAATATCAGGTAGGAGACTGTTAAATAATCCATGAGAGAGGCACCTGGTTGGCTCAGTCAGTTAAGCATCTGCCTTCAGGTCATGATCCCCTGGGGCCTGGGATTGAGACCCACATCAAGCCCCCTGCTCAGCGTGGAGCCTGCTGCTACCCCTGTACGTGCACTCACTTTTGCTCTCTATCAAATAAATAAATAAAATCTTAAAAAAAAAATCCAGGAGAGAGATGATGGTATTTGACCAGCGTAGTAATAGGAGCAATGGTAAGGAAGTGCTCAGAGTGTGGATTTTTAAAGTAGATGGAACAGGTGAGAATAAGGTAGGAGAAACAGATGAGTTCAAGAGCAGGTCTTAGGCACATTAAATTTGAGATGTTATAATGAATACATGCTACAACATGGAACAATCTCAAAATAATTATGCTGAGTGAAATAAGTCAGACAAGAAGAGTACATACTGTAGAATTCCATCTTACGAATATCTAGAAATTTTTCTTTTAAAGTGTTTTATTTTTGTGCAAACTAAAAGGAAATTGACACACTGAAAGTGCAAAAGACCTTGGGCATGCATATTAACCTTGTTAAGAGTTCTTCTACGTGTCTCTCTTTTCCATAGGAATTCTCCTTAAACATTTAAAACCCATAGTTTTTACTGTATCTACAGCCTAAACCATAACAATCTATGATTCTGTTATTTTACTTTGGGCAAAATCCTCAAAATATAGTGGTACCATAGGAAAAAAATCAGTCACAAGTAAATTCCATTGTAAGTCATTCATATAATTTGGTTCTTCTCCAAACCAAGTTTAGACATAGAGGAGTCAATTAGCTAGGAGTCTGAAGTCCTGGAGAGACTCTGGACTTGTGATAGAACTGTGGAAGTCATTGGATGGAAACGATCTTTAAAGCTGCCCGTTATTAAATGAGGTCACCACGAGATAGATACAAGGACTGAGCCCAGGGCACTCTAAAGTTACAGGGCCAGATGAAAGAGAAAGACCGACAGGGAAATACCTGGAGATTTAGGGGAGAAACAAGGGAGGGTGGTGAGCTAGAAGCTAAGAGGAGAGATTCTCAAGGAGGAGGGAGTAATCAGTGGTGTCAAATACTGTCATGCCTTTCAAGGTCAAGAAATGCCTATATATTCTGCGAGGCTCATTCATGGCTTTACTGATGACTCTCAAATCTATATTTTCTGAGCTCCCAAACTAGAACTCCAACTTCCCACTAGATGTTTCAGTGCAGACAGCCATAAGTAGCTCAAATCCAACATTACCAAAATTGAATATATGACGTTTTTCCATGTCTGCCCTGAAGCTATGCCTCTTCTGTGGTTCCATATGCTGGTGAATGTCACCACCTTACTCGGGCTAGACCTGGGGATGCCATGAAATCTTGTCCTCTCACACCTCAAATATGAACACCATTTCCATGTCTTTCAAATTATTTAATCTTTTTTTCTCTACAATAGGTATATGATATGAAGAAGAGGTAAAGATATAAAGATAACATGGTCCTTTCCCTCAAGGAGGCTTCAGGAATCATACACCTAACTAGTGCAGGAAATCCTGAGTGTTTTTAGGGTGAGAGGATGTTTCTATTGGATGTCTCATTTCATACCAAAACAAAACACAAACAAACAAAAAACCACACACACACACACACACACACACACACACACAACTACCTTCTAAAATTGTTTTTCCAAGAATTACCAGTTGGATCACTTTAAATTATAACCATTCATATCCTTTTCATTTTATGTCATTTTTGTCATCACTTCTCATTATCTCATTTTTGATCATTTTCATTCTGGTCATTTGGATGAAAGGTGCTATATTTGACATTATTTTCTGTAGAATATAGGAAAATAGAAACCTAGAAAACCAGTCCCAAATTAATGAGCAGTTGAGTTTAGAACATAGTTTCTAGTATTTCTGTTAGACTAAGCCACCTACCTACTCAAACCCATGTTTATAACTATGATGGGAATTTCTTTCTTCGTTGCCATAGACAGAAGGAGGGTCTTGCTCCCATCCAAGCAGGCCCAACAATTGGACAAACACTATGGGAAACACAGCAGGAAGACCACCATGTGTCCAAGGTCTACCAGACCAGGAGGAGGAAAGAGTCAACATTCAGGAGGGGGCAGATGTAAGGCACCATTGAGGGCCCACATGCTACACACACACTCCTCCCACCCCACCTCCCTGCTTCCAGACACATCATTTCAAGAAGTCATAAAGAAAAAAAAAAAAGTCATAAAGGACACCTAATGGGCTTCTCCTTTATCTCACTAACCAGCAATATGGCTGATGCACTGACCTAACCATTCACGGCAACAGTCGTAGTCAATTTGAAGTGGTAGCTCTTAGAAACGTACAGACTACACGCATGAGTGTTTGAGGGACTCTGAAAGGCCTTTAGCTCAAAACATCTTCCCCACTAGGTCTTATTAAAATTTATTTTCCAGGAAAAATGAATTTTAATTGTGTTAAGTCTTGAGGTCACCTCAGAGTATCATGTAAACAGAGATTCCTTTATTTAATTAATTTCATTTCTATCAGAGGAATGGCCCTGAGAGAATGTTTAAAAAAAAAAAGCAAACAAATAGTGAGTACATTTATGTGAGACACTATGAGAGCCAGCGAGACTGTCTAGGTCAGATAAGGCCCACACAGAAGATTGTTGACCAGGCTGTGGGCATGTGGGGAATGGGGGTGAGGGGAACTTGTTAGGAAGGCTGGGGACAGCATAAAGAGAAGGTGCAAGATGATGCTAAAGGTAAATTCAGTTGTTTCACAACTTCAAAAAATTCAGGTCTCAACCTTCATACAAGTTCATTTCTAGATTCCACTCTTCAGTAGGAGATGCAAAGAAGCCTTTAAGAATGAGTATTTTATCATTCAAGGGTTTGTTTTACATGTCTTTCTGACAGTGAATTTTGCTTTCACCATGGATGAGTGTTCTCCAAGACTCAGCTGAGTTCACTATGAAAAGAAGCAAAGCTGACACCGAACCAAAAAAAACCCAAAAAAACAAAAACCCTTAAAATCACAAAGTCCTATAGCTAGTACCACTATGCCGCATCAACCATCATTACCTGTTTCTCACACTGCCCTGGACAACTGAAGAGGTTGTACACTGCCCAACTCCACAAGAAAGAATCATTCACACAGTCTACAGTTTGAACAGCACTCTCTGGAGTCAGGCAGGGCACAATCTGCACCATCACACACACACACATCTTTTTCCTCCTAACAACCAGTGGGGAGAAAGGGAGTGACAATAGGAGACCAGTTCAAGAGAAACCTAATGGGCCAGGGGAGTAAAACTTAATATGTTTCAGAATAGGAGGTCCAGAAGATGACAGTTTCTTTCCCCAGAGGCCTTCAGGCCCCTAGTAGATAGGTTGGGTGCCCCTCTTGGCACCCCTATGCATTACTGGCATGTACCAAAGTGAGCCTCCAGGGCAGTAGGCAAAATGTCAAAGATTTTAAGAGACAAGGTGGTGTTTTCTGACCCCTCACCCTAGAGTTCACACACCAGTTGAATAGTAGCAATGGGTACAATAAACAGAAAAAACTAGACAAAGAAAAGAAGAAAAATGGGAAGGTATATGCAGGACCATCCCATCCAGTTGGCATTAAGAACAAGAATTTCAAGGAGCCGTATCTGAGGTTTCTGAGGAAGTGGGTTTTAGCCATGCCTTGATCAAGGGTCAGTGTAAAGTGAGAGGTGAGGGGAGGAGGGATGTTCCAGACCATGTTAGAGACTAGTTGGGAGCTGGCTCTGGGATAACACTTCACCCCATTCCTCAGCTCCTTCCGTGGGTGGCCAGTCTCCCGACTGATTTTCCATACACGGATATTTTGTGGTACTGACAAGCACTTCTGTTTTCGGAAACTTGGACATAATCCTTATGTTGCTAAGGTGTGTTCTCTTGTAACAATCCTCAGGACACTCTGAAGCTCTCCTTTGGCAAACATGAATAAAAAGAACTCAAATTCTAAAGTGTCCCCAAGAATGGCCAGTGGTGCCGAGAACAAATGGACTGACAATACCCAATTTGGACCACCAGATGTCAGTCTTCGTGCAGGAATCAATCTCTGCAGCACCCAAAGACTCCGCAAGATCAATGAATTCAAGATAAGCCTGCGTTTTCCACCGCAGCCCAGAGCCTTCTGACAGTTCTTTTCATAAGCAGAGATGCTCCTCCAAATTTTACAGTCCCTGCTGGTACCCACATTGGACCCTATGTGTCAGATGGCTTGCACAGCAGAGAAATCAGTGCTGAGAACGTTAAAAAAATCTGTTCCACGTTAGGTGGAGGGAAAGCAGAAGGAGAACTTCAGCTGCATTTGTATCACCAGCTGCACCTATGCCGAAAATAACTGTCCAGTTTGCAGAGCTTGCCCCATTCGGTGAGGGCAAAGCACCATGCAGTCAAAACATCACTAAGGGAATGACTAACATACGGAACCTAGCATAGGAGGCTGGGGGAAATCACTGCCCACTAATTTGCTCACCTGGATTCTTTTTTTTTTTTTCTTTTTTTTTTTCACCTGGATCTTTGATCTTATCCCACAACCACTCCTGTGGGAGTGTCCTTGTCTTCAGTGGTTTACTTCATATGCAAGACCTTTGCAATCCAATCAGATTCTCATTCTTCCCTTCCAATGACTTCCCATACTCTGCCTCAGGCTTCAAGGTGCTGCTTGATCTGGTCCTGCCCACCTCTCCCCTACAGTTACTTTCTTCTTTCCATCAACTGCAATGGCCATTTTGCAATCTCAAGAATAAAACAAATGCATTGCTGCCTCAGGGCCTTTGCACTCACTGTTCCGCTCTTCCTAGAACTTTATTCCGAAAAATCTTGCCTGCTCACTCGCTTACTCATTCAGGTGTCTGCAAAAATACTGCCTTCCCAGAGAGGTCTTGCCTGATTATTCTATCTAAAATATAACCACCCACTACCCTACCAAGCCCAAATTCACTGTTTTCTCACCCTATTTTTTTTTTTGTAGACCTATACCATTCACTAAAATTTTATGTCTTCATTTACTTGCTTATTACTTATCTCCCATAATAGAATATAAGCCCATGAGGGCAGGGACCTGTCTGTCTTATTTTTCAACCCCCATACTTAAAAAAGCAGTGCCTGGTACACACACAGCAGTCACACAATAAATATTGAGTGACTACAGGAACTTCATTCTCTTGTGCCACTAGTTACTTTTCTTTCTCTTCATGGTACTACCTTTATCCTGGTCAAATCATAAAACTTGGGAATATTTTTGGCTCATCACTCCCTCATTCCTACATTCAGCCATTGTTAAGACCTGTCTATTCTTCTATGAATCCATCCCCTTTCTCCCATTCCCACAGACACAACCTTACATAATGCCTTGTGATCTTATACTAGGACTGCTATAGTCCCTTCCCTCTAGGATCTCGGCCTTCCATCCATCCTGCCCACCACATCAGCTTAATTGTCACTGCCCTCAGCAAAATCATGACCTCCTATTACCCAAACCCTATAACATATGAACACCACCCCCAACTCCTTGAGTTCAGAAACCATCAGGATAAAATCTCTACTATTCCTCTATGCAAATCCTTTCTTCCACTCAACCTGATCTCTCTGCTCCCCGATCTTGTCCTGCCTTTTCCTGCCACTGTACCCACTGTTCCTCTCATAGGAAATACCCTCCACTCATTACTCTGATTAAATCCCCTTCCCATCCTTCATATCCCAACCCCAAACCTCCCTTCTTTATAAAACTCCCACTTCTGGCCTTTTGTCTATACTGCCCATGTGGTTCTAATTTTCTAATCATTGAAGGCCTTAAGTTACCTAAAGTTTTTACACACATTCTCTCTCTCTCTCATACACACACACACACACAAACACACACACTTTCATTTATACCTTCTGGGCATCCTGTCTATTTCCAAACACTACCAAATTGGAAAAACATTTACTCTCTAGCAATATAAAATTATAGAACACTTGGGGCTCCTGGGTGGCTCAGTGGGTTAAGCCTCTGCCTTTGGCTCAAGTCATGGTCTTGGGGTCCTGGGATCAAGCCCCACATTGGGCTCTCTGCTGGGTAGGGAGCCTGCTTCCCCCCACACCTCTGCCTGCCTCTATGCCTGCTTGTGATCTCTCTCTCTCTCTGTCAAATAAATTTTAAAAATCTTTTAAAAAAATTATAGAACACTGGTTTTATAATTGTTTACCTTTTAGAATAAATAAACTGAGTTCTCAAGAGACTTACTAAACAACACTTTCCCAGGTCTGAGAATCTGACTTCTGTCTCTTGTTTTACAATGTCCCTCAGCTCCAGAATAGCACACTTACCACGAAGGTCTTTTTTTCCAGACAGAATTTGATAGAATATGTGGTAGTTCCTCTCTCCGGGCTGCTGGAAAATCACTCGGGATTTTTCAAGCAAATCTGCAGGATGAGAAAAGGATAAAGCTTCCTATTTAGGTATTGCTGCAAAACTTAGAAGAAAAGTAATCCAAAAGTGCAGTAGCTACTTACAAATATCGATGTCTACAGAGGACAGCTTGCCTCTGGCACCAAAGTGCATCCTGATGAATTTGCCCTGGGTGGGGAGGAGGTGCATAAAACACAGTCTCCTATTGAAACATTCCCAACAGTTGCAACGGCTTTCTTATACGCATTACTCCCAAAGTGACTAGTTTAAAGTTAAAAGAAAAATGCAGCATGGGTCTGAGATGGCATCAGTTAATGCTAGGAGGAAGCCAGAAGGATCACCAGAACTGGCAGGGGCCCCGGGTTCTAGTGTCAGACCTGCCAACTTCTAGCTGTGTATTCTTGTGTGTATTATTGAATCTCTCTGGGCCTCGGCGTTCTTACTTTAAAAATGAGAAAAAGCAATATCTGTTCAGCATATTCTTTCATTTATTCAGTAAACATTCACTGAAAACCTACTACCATCCAGGAAACCTACTAGGACCTGGACATATCACATGAAAAAAAAACCAGGTGTGGTCCCTACTCTTCTAGATTCTAGGTGTAAGCAGCTAATGCAGTAGCATTAACAAAGGAACATTTGGTGATCCTGGAATCCTAAAGAAAAGACAGCTGTGCAGGAGTTCAGTGAGTAAAAGGGGCAAAAGACAGAGTCTGAGAGTTAGGCCCCAGGCACCCTATCACTAAGACCTACAGGCCACAGGAAGGAGTGGGGTTTAATATTATTCATATGTTCTCAGAAGACAGTGGGAGATTTTATGCAGACGTGATCAGATTTCTGTTTTAAAACACTGCTTTGGCATAAATAATAGATGGGCCTCCTTTCCTTTCTTCTCATGAAAAGCCCTAAGACAGGATCTGTGGGACAGAAAGGCTGCCCAAGGAGACAGAGCCCACGTCAGAAGCGGGGTGCGGCTAAGGAGGCAGTCAGTAGCAGCTGGGGCTTGCGGGATGAGGAGGACGGCACCAGGGGATGACAGGCTGGTGGAGGTCACCCCTGCAAGGAAGTAGGTAGGGGGCACCGCAGCCAGGCAAGGGAAGGAGAGTGGCGACAAACAGGGGGATTGAGCCATTAAGTTAGCAAATATAGGGGAATGGGAACCACACACACAGACTCACGTGTCAGTACCTGTACACGTGCATTTATACACACACATAAGTGCACAGTATTAACTGAAATAATTTAACCTCGATTTCTTGATTTTTTTGGATCCCCCCTTTACTCTCTTTTCTCCTCCTCCCTTCCTCCCCTCTTCCTTCCATTCATCCATCTTTGCATATTTTGTTTCCCTGCTTTTTTCTTCTACCTGCCAACTTTTTTCTCATTCTTCTTTTTCAGTTTTCTTTCCTTATGTATCTTTCCTTCTTCCACTTGCTGTTCCTTCCTTTTCTTTCCTTTCTTTTATCTTCCTTTCTTCCCCTCTTTTTTCAGCTTTCTTTTTTTTTTTCCATATTTCAACAGAAAATCCCCTCACATTCTACCCAATCCCAAATCTTCCAGTTTTATGGACCAGTCTTAGCACCTGCTATGCAGTCAGACCACACAAACAGATGTAGGAGCAGGCAGGGCAGTGCAAAGGCCCTGGACTGGACCCAACCACCTCACCATGAGGCTGTTATTTAATTGTGCCCAAAGATTCAGATGGGAAGCCTTCTGCGAATTTCCTTGTAAATTATAGAGCGGCTCCCTGCCACTCATTTTTGTCATAAAATGGCTTTGTGAAAGTAAGGTTTGAAATTCTAATTCTTCCTCTATCCTGGGACTGCAATTATCAAAAGCGATTTTTAAAAATGTTTTCTCCCTAAAAAAAAAAAAATCCCCAGTGGAAAATATGCGGAGGTAGGGGAGCCATAGGCAAGAGTAGAAACAATAATTGTATTAAGTGAATGAGGAAGTGCTTACTACATTGACTAGTTATAAGGAGTATAGGAAATTATGAAGGAGAAAGTACTTTCAAATCTGTAAAATATAATATAATATAAGGCATTATTAGAATTTGCTGGGTGAGCTTCTGTACTGGGAGTAGAAAGGAATTTGAAACTATTAAATATTGTTAATATTATTAATTGTTAAATACTTTCTTCTGAAATTGACCAAACAATAGAAGCTTCCTGGTACATATTTATATATAGTTTTAATTTCTTAATAACAAAACTGATCTCTTTCTTTTTCAAGTAATCTAACAATGTTAGACCTCTTCGATGTCTGAGAAATTTTTTTACACCTATGTGCTCAGACCTGAATTTTACCATTTACTTAAAAATTAGAGACTCTGATATTCTGCTCAATCATGTTACTTACAAAACGAGAGGAGTTGTCATTTCTCAGGGTTTTGGCATTTCCAAATGCTTCCAAAATAGGATGCACTTGCTTGATTTGATCTTCTAAAGTCTCCTGAGGTACAAGTAAGAGAAATGACAGCACATAAAGTTTTCAGTAAAATTCTGAAATGTGGTAAGCTCTCCATCCCTAGGTCTAACCCCATTCTTGCTTTGGATAAATAGTAGCCAAAAGCTGTTCCCAAATTTTGTTTATACAATGTTACTTCGGAATCAGAACTCAGAAAAATAGATGACTGAAAAACTGTCTTAACATACAATGCCCCTGTGAATATATGTAGGAGCTCATTTATTTGCAATGCTTCTCTTTTGGTTGGAATTGGCCTAAGTGGGGAAAGGAACTAAATATCTACCATCAATCAATGAAGGCCATAGTCTATTTCCAGAAAGACTTCATGCCTTATATTTTCACCATTGTTTCCCCATTGTTTATCTCCCTCTCATCCCATCTAATTCCTACACCTGGAAATTTAGCCTAAGATAATACAGCAGATTTTTGGCATTATTAAATTATATTTTTCCTTGTTATGATTCCTAAGTAATCCAATGTCCTTGCCAAGCAGTGAGTCAGTGATGGTATTCACTTTGAATTTGAATTGTGTGTGCTCAGTAGGTCACCTCCACAGAGTAAGTCTGAATGAGCACTCAGCATCCCCATTGTAATGTAGCTATGTTGTTTTCCACTCAACATCAAAGATCCATTTCATGGAAGGGATTACTTAGTATATAGTATTCAAGAATTTATAAACTTAGGGGCGCTTGTGTGGCTCAGTTTTAAGTGTCCCACTCTTGATTTTAGCTCAGGTGGTAAGATTGAGCCCCGCTTCCTCTCTCCCTCTCCTTCTGTTCCCCACTCCCACCTCATGTGCACACACACTCTCTCACTCTCAAAAAAAAAAAAAGTATATATATAAAACTACAAATATTACATCCCTTCTACATAGTATGGGTCTACTATCCTTTAAATAGGTAAAAGGAATAAAGGAGCAAAGTTTCTCATGTATTATATTATGTATTGTGTTATATATTATCATAATATCTCATGTATTATATTATGTATTGTGTCATGTATATCATCATTACATAATACATGTATTATGTATTGTGTCATGTATCATCATCATGTCATGATATATAAGTGTCATAATACATGACACAATACATAATACATAAGGCTCAATGGCTAGAACAAACACACACTGAACAACCTAAAATGCACACAGAAATGAAGTAATATCTAGTGAATAATAGAATTCAATGATACCTAAAGAAATCAATCAAATTCAGGAAAGTGGTGGTTGGGAAACTTTTTGTGATTTGAAAATTGGACCAGATTGCCATTTTGATATACTTCTTACTTTGCAAAAACAGCAGGGAGCATCCAGGATTGAATTTAAAAAAGCAAAATAACAATGCCAGACATAGAAAGATGAGAGGCTCTAACAGCTCAATAACTCATTGATTTTGAGTCTCACTCAGCATTATCTAATTTTATTTTTGCATACCAATTCTCACGGTCTAGTTACTCTCAAATTATCATAAAACCCATCAACCTGTTAATGGAGCTAAACAAAGTAAGCTAAATTAGAAATCACCAAAGATAAAAGTAATTAAATAGAGAGGGAAGATAAGTAGAACTTGAAATGTGATTAACATTGAGATAATGCCCATCAGGCGTTTGGGATTTGATCCAGGAGTTAGTGGTAAAGGAAGGAGACTTCTACTGGTACTTATCTGTGGAAGTCTGACATCTCACAGTAGCTAAAGGGATTCAGAAATATCAAAAGTGGCCATTCAAGGCACTGATGACTCTAGCCTTTAGGGAAGATGGCTTGGATCTTAAGTGTAACTCTCAGAGGGTACAATCAACAAACATCAGCCTAAATAGCCCTTGAAGCAAATCTGAAACAAATTATGTGATTTCATGTTTGGGAGTTATTGGTTTGAGGGACTTGGTGATCCTCTCAAGAGGAAAAGATGGGGAAAAAAACCCTTTTCTATAATTTTCTAATTGCTCTATGGCTCTTGTCTCTTCTTTTCTCCCCCCAAAATGGTCAAAGCAGAGCCTCCATGATCAGGATAGGACTACCTCACCTTTCCTACCAAGATATATGAGCACTTACCAGCTGTTCCCTAGATTCACCCATGGTTGCTATGGTGGCAAAATACTGGATAATATGTTTGGTGTTCACAGTCTTTCCAGCACCAGATTCTCCTCTGCGATGAGAAATTCAATGATACAGTTAACTGGTTTGGATTATTAATACAGTGAAAAGTTAAATCATTTTAACCATATAGACTAAGACAAGAAGGAAAAATTTTATGGAAAAATGGAACTGGAGAGGAAACTCGAATAAAGAGATATAGATATTTAATCAATTGGGAGAAGGGGAAGGACTATCTCAGGCTGGAGAAACAGCATGAGCAAACATCAAAACTCAGTACAGAAAGATTAAAGATTTTATAAAAACTGGAAGCCTGTTCTTCATGGTCTGGTTAACAAAAAGCTGAGGAGCTTCTCAATTAAAGACAGGTCTCCTCTTTACCAGCTGTTACAGGGATTTTCACATATTAAGGCTACCACATGGCTAAGTCCAACCTTCTCCCTGAGAAGAGGGCTTACCAATCAATCTACCAGGCAGCTGGGTTTTACAGTTCCCTTTTACCTTTGATAACCAGTTAACTTTGTGATGTGGGAAGAACACAGTGGTGCTAGCCTTATCACCCAAAGCATCATAGGATCAAGGCCTGCCTTTATCTCTATAAAACTCCAGGAAATAGTCAATCCTCTTTGCAAGGCCTGAACACTTAACTATCCTTCTAGCTCTAAGATTCTGAGACTATTTTTCTTCTTGAGATGACTAAAGCCAATGGAGAGCCCAACACATGAGGTGACAACACCATTGCTTAGGAAGACCAAGAACTTTAAAAAAAAAGGCAGTGAAATGCTAAAGACTTTATTTATTTATTTGACAGACAGAGATCACAAGTAGGCAGAGAGGCAGGCAGAGAGAGACGGGGGGAAGACTCCCTGCTGAGCAGAGAACCCGATGGGGGGCTCGATCCCAGAACCCTGGGATCATGACCTGAGCCGAAGGCAGAGGCTTTAACCCGCTGAACCACCCAGGCGCCCCATTTCACTGCCTTTTGATCTTAGCCTCCCCATCCTTCCCCAGCCACCATGCTGATAGTTCATCTGGTCAACCAGTGCTCTTCTCATCAAAAATAGATACAATACAATATCACTGGTCTTTACCCTCCTTTTCTGCTCCAAGTGTCACCATCTTTTAGTTCCTACTACTTAAAGTACCTTGGTCTGCCCCAATCTGGCAGGAGGTTATTTGTTCCATGGTCATACCCATTGAGCTTTCTGGCTCTCTGCCCAATTAGCCAGTCCACAGACCTTTGAAAACGATTATTTTGACAGGGAGTTCTCCATCAAGAAGGTGACTAAGATCACTTTGTGCACTATGAGTTCTACAAGATCTACCAAGATGGTGGGGGCAACCTACCTAGTACCATATCTGGAGTAATCACTGACTAAATTGTTATGACAATTTCCTGAGTATCTTATTCTTGCCTAGAATGTATTCTGTATCTAAAGAGCAAACAATTCAAAGATAGTGAATTTATGTTTCATTCCCAGTGAAATGTAGATATCTGTTTCCATTGAAACTCTCACCGCCAGCCAGAAAGAGGTGGCAAGGCAAACACTTACGTCAAAAGTACAGACTGATTCTCCTGATCTACAAAAGAAAAGAAAATGTCAGAACATTCTTCTGCCAGAGCTTCTACGTATTGGCAAACTTATTCAAAATTTCCTTGGTTGCGGTTTGAAGTCAGACACAAGGAAAAGGATTTGCTCTCATTCGGATAAAAAAATACCATTTAAAGAGTACAGAGTAAAAAGAGATTTTTTTTCCCTTGCCCCTATGTATGTCACTCATAAGAACATATAAATCTCAGGCCTATTTTCCTTGCTCCAAATACAAATGATAACTGACTAATGGTTGACATTTTTGCCATTTTAAGCCTTTTAAGAAGCATGGTGTTACAATAGCTACAGAGAAACTTCTTTGTGCCAGAAACTCTAGCAGGCGCTTGATGTAATAAAAGCTACCATCTACAGGGGGCTTACTCTGGGCCAGCCACTGGGCCGAGCACTTTCAATGCATTATCTCACTTAATTTGACGTGTGAGCTAATCATCTCCAGAGCCCTAGGAGGCAGGCTCTATTTTGCCCATGTTTTATCCCAAAGAAATGGAGGCTTCAAGTGATTAGGTAACTGTAAAGGCCACGCTCTGCTCACAATGCCTACCTGCCTCTTAGTGACACAGAGAAGAAAGTAGATCAGATATTTTTACCTTTCATTTTGTAGGGCAGCCACTTACTGTGAAGCATATCCTGAAAGGCATTATTGGCCACAGCGAAGATGTGAGGGGGAGCTTCTGATCGCCTCTTCCCTTTGTAGGCAGCCACGACTTCTTTCTGATACACTGGGACCCACTTGTAAGGGTTTATGCTCACATAGAAGAAACCTGAATATGTCTGAGGAAAAATCAGAGGAGATTTCAGAAAACAGGTTAGAAATACTTCCAGGTCTGTCAGCTCTCTCACTGCCAGATAACATTTGCTGAAATATTTACTCATAAAGGAACTAAAAAGAGGAGAGCTTTCAGATTCTCACACAGAGGGGACTATAACGGGAAGAGACAGAACCAGGTTAGAGGAGCTGTGGGACCCGGGGTTACCTCTCCCCCGGGAGACCCGTTAACTAGTAACATGTCTGACACATCACACCTTTTGAAGACAGGGAGGACGCCAACAGCAGGCTGAGCAGTTATTGGGCATTTGAGGCCAGAAGGTAGCTTGTGTTTCAGAAGATTAGGAACCTGATTTTTAAGGCAATGAGAGGGAATAGCTCATTTGGGTCACTCAGGCACTGTAATGGTTGAATTGTGGCTCCCCCAAAGAGACATGTTCAGGTCCTAATCCCTGAAACCTGTGAATGCAAACTTATTTGGAAAAAGGATCTTTGCAAGTATAATTAAGTTAAGGATCTCAAGATGATATGTGGGTGGGCCTTAAATCCAATGGCTGGCATCTTTATAAGATACACAGAGAGGAGAAAATATGGACACACAGAAGGGAAAGGGATATGAAGGCAGAAGCAGAGACTGGAGTGGTACAACCACAAGGAATGCCAGCAGCCACTAGAAGCTGCAAGGGGTAAGGATTCTCCACTACGGACTCCGGAAGGAGTATGACCCTGCTGATTTGATTTGATTTTAGACTTCTGGCTTCTAGAACTGTGATTGAATAAACTTCTCTTGTTAAGCCAACTGGTTTGTGGTAATTTTGTTACAGCATCCAAGGGAAACTAATATAGTCATATAAGTCAGAGTGCCAACGGGCAAGTTGGCTACATGTCGTGGCTTCGATAGCAATGAAGCCCAAATGCTACCATTTTGGCCCATTCTACTCAGGATTGAATAGGATCTGGGTAAATCAAAGAATCTAAGCAAACATTTCCAGTGTAATGGTGATGAAAACAATAATTCCTTCTCTGGAGCATGAACAGGGTGACAGGCACGGCACTGAGTTCCTTACATTCTCTGATTTTATCCTCCAAGCTACCTTGGAGAGCCAAGCAGTCTTATCTCACTTTACAGGTGACTGCAGAAGTTAAGAAACTTAACAACTAATCAGGGACAAAACTAGCATTTGGACACAGATCTATCAGCCTCCAAACCTCATGACTTTACTTTAGCTTGACAACTTAGGGGCAGGCTATGGATGTTGACAAAATAAAATTGGGAGGAGGGGCACCTGGGTGGCTCAGTGGGTTAAAGCCTCTGCCTTCAGCTCAGGTCATGATCCCAGAGTCCTGGGATCGAGCCCTGCATCGAGCTCTCTGCTCAGCGGGGATCCTGCTTCCCCCTCTCTCTCTGGATGCCTCTCTGCCTACTTGTGATTTCCGTCTTTCAAATAAAAAAAAAATAAATAAATAAATAAATAAATAAAATTGGGGGAAATGTTAAGGCAAGGTCCCTTCTTGGTGGGCATTCCTCAAGGACTATCCCCACGTGAGTCTGCTTAGCTTCCAAGCAAGCTATCATCTGAGAGAGGGCTGAGACATTGCCAGTGTGAGTGCCAGCGTGATCCCTCAGCAGTAAAGCCTAAGTACATACATAGATCATCCAAAGGTCATAGCGCCGCTTCAGGGTGTGCAGCATGGATGCCTCATTGAGATGAGTCAGCATTGCTAGGTCTTCAATCATTTCAAACTTCGGGGGATTCATCTGCTGGATTTCGTCCTCCTTGACACTCAGACTCTGCAGAGAGGAGAAAAATACCATATGTATTCCCCTGCTTTATGTTCCTTCATTTTGTCATGCATTGGAAAGAATCTTCAAAGATTCAAGAAAAGGAGGCCTCATGAGAGGATGGGGCCAGAAGTTTAATCAATCCTAAGGAAACAGACAGGTGTTTCTCCTGCCCATGATCGCACCTTGCCTGAAGATGAAATTTTAAAAGGTTTTTCTTGAATCAAAATATTCTGCCTTGCAGAGCTCTAGTCCTGAGTCTCCTCACTGACTCTCATTGCCTCTGAGGGCACACACACCATATGGCATATGATTTGGCATCTCTCTTGCTGCTTAGAAGGTTTAGAAGAAGGAATATGGAGTGAAGGATCAAGGAGGCAGATAAATCCTTCCAGACTTTGTTCAAGACCTACCCTCTTCCTCAATCCTTCTCCAACTCCCTTAACTCATTTAAAAAAATCTTTTACCATGTAAACAACCTATACTGTCTTGACACAAGCTTTTGTGTATGTTTCAATAATTAACAATCTCAGACTATTTCTCGGTTTGATTATAAACACCTGAAGGAGTTTTGATGGTGTTTTCTTTTATAGTTACTAAAACATCTATTATAATGTGATGGACATGGTAGGTACTCAGTAAATATTGATCTCTTGATTAATATGGATGCATTGCTACCAAATAGTTGTTTAGTTATTCTCCAAGTTTCCTAACACCATTTCCTATAGACCTTTTCCTTGTTTACCAAACATCGGTATCAACTGATGGCTCCATTTAATCTCAGTTCGTGATGGCTTCTTCCAAAACTCTCACATTATCTATGTTTTGTTTTATTTATTTATTTATTTATTTATTCTTAAGATTTTATTTATCTATTTGACAGACAGAGACCACAAGTAGGCAGAGAGGCAGGCAGAGAGAGGGAGGGGAAGCAGGCTCCCCGCCAAGCAAAGAGCCTGATGCGGGGCTCGATCCCAGGACCCTGGGATCATGACCTGAGCCAAGGCAGAGGTTTTAACCCACTGAGCCACCCAGGCGCCCCTTATTTATGTATTTTGAGAGAGAGTGGGTGGGGGCAGGGGGAGAGGGAGAATCCTAAGCAGGCTTCACAGTCAGCACAGAACTTGTGGCAGGGCTCAAGCTCACAACCCTGAGATCATGACCTGAGCTGAAATGGAGAGTCAGATGTTTAACCAACTGAGCCACCCAGGTGCCCCCACATTCTCCATATTCTTGATCAAATTCCTATGCACAATCTGCTTTGTCATTGCTCCAACAGTAGTCAGTTTTCTTTTGAGTCCCTTTAATTTCCACATGTCAAGGACTCCTTTTATATAGAACTTAATCGGGTGTCTTATGTCTTTAAATACCTCCCCTTAGCTCTGATTCTGTTTTTTCTCTCTTCTTTCATTGCCTACTTTCTTCCATAAGTATTACTCTATGCCCACTGGCTTCACTGTCTCTGTTAACATTTCAAAGACTGTTCTGGTGGTGATTGAAAGTGTTACGCACCTGGATGGCTCAGTGGGTTAAAGCTTCTGCTTTCGGCTCAGGTCATGATCCCAGGGTCCTGGGATTGAGCCCCACATCGGGCTCTCTGATCTGCAGAGAGCCTGCTTCCTCCTCTCTCTCCCTGCCTGCCTCTCTTGCCTACTTGTAATCTGTCTGTCAAATAAATAAATAAAATCTTTAAAAAAAAAAAAAGTGTTGTTACTTCTAAGGTCAGGAGGAGGAAACCTGGAGCTAGGGAGTTACAGGATGAGACTAGGGGAGTGGGACCATCATTACATGGTGGAAGGACAAACAGAACAAAGCAAAACCCTTTAGACTCTTCTTTCTGCATCATTATATTATGGCTTTCATGCTTTTCTTCTATGATTTCTTTTGGAAACCATAAGTCCAGCCATAATATATTTACAAGTCACCTTAAATACTGCTGAAAAGACAGCAGTTTTGGAACATGGGTGTAGACAAGAAAGCCTCTCCTTTGGAGACCTGATGAAATAGGGTTGGATTCCATTAAGAAAGTGAAAAGATGGGACACCTGGGTGACTCAGTCAATGAGGCATCTACCTTCAACTCAAGTCATGATCTCAGGGTCCTGGGATTGAGCACTACATGTCAGGCTCCCTGCCCTGCTTCTCCCTCTCCTTCTCCTCCTGTCCCTGGCTCCTGCTCGCTCTCTAGCATGCATTCTCCCTCTCTCTCTTTCAAATAAATAAAATCTTTAAAAAAAAAAAAAAAGTGAAGAGACAACACTAGGAGAAAATCTTCACAAATCATATATCTGATAAGGAACTTATATCCAGAATATATAAAGAACTTTTAAAATACAACAAATAAACCAATAAGCCAATTAAAAAATGTGTAAAGGGTTTGATTAGACATTTCTCTGAAGATACACAAATGGTCAGTAAGCATGTGAAAAGATGCACGATATCATTCAGTAGGGAAATACAAATAAAAATCACATTAAAATACTACTTTAGGGGCACCTGGGTGGCTCAGTGTGTTAAAGCCTCTCTCTGCCTTCGGCTCGAGTCATGATCCCAGGGTCCTGGGATCGAGCTCCACATCAGGCTTTCTGCTCCGCAGGTGGCCTGCTTCCTCCTCTCTCTCTCTCTGCCTGCCTCTGCCTACTTGTGATCTCTGTAAGTCAAATAAAGAAATAAAATCTTTTAAAAAAAATACCATTTTATGGGGCACCTGGGTGACTTAGTCTTTAAGCATCTGCCTTCGGCTCAGGTCATGATCCCAGGGTCCTGGGATCGAGCCCCACATCAGGCTCCCTGCTCAGCAGGAAGCCTGCTTCTCCCTCTCTATCTCCCCCTGCTTGGGTTCCCTCTTTTGCTGTGTCTCTGTCAAATAAATAAATAAAAAAATCTTAAAAAATATATTAAAAATAAATAAATAAAATGCAACTTTAAACCCACTAGAAAGGTTATAATCTAAAAGACAGTAATATGCATTGGTGAGGATATAGAGAAATTATAACCCTTTTATATTGTTGGCAGGAATGTAAAGTGATGCAGCCATTTTGGAAGACATTTTGGCAGTTCCTTGTAATGCCAGACACAGAAGTTACCGAAAGACCCAACAATTCTACTAGGAACATACCCCAGAGAAGTTAATACACCTACCCAGAAACTTACACATGTGTCGTCATGTGGGCATTATTCCTAATAGCCAAAACCTGCAAACAATCCATATGTCTCCCAACAAATGTGGTGCATCCAATACTATGGCATATTATTCAGCTATACAAAGCAATAAAGTACTGATACATGCTACAACATGAATGAGCCCCAAAACATTATACTAAGTGAAAGAAGCCAGACACAAAAGGCCATATGTTGTATGATCCCATTTATCTGAAATGCCAGAATAGGCAAATCTAGAGAGAAATAATCTAGGTCAGAGGGGAGAGAAGAGGTGACTGCTAATGGATACAAGATTTCTTTTTGGGATCATGAAAATATTCTAAAAATTAAATGGCAGTGATGATTGTATAATTCTCTAAATATACTAAAAACTATAAAGGCCACTTTTTGGCAAACAGGCTTGAGCGATGGACGGTAGAAAGGGCCCACAGCGACCACCTGGATGGATACATACCGGCCCATCAAGGGACCCACCTCACAATATCCAGAGGCCCTAACTGACCCATGGGCTACTTATCCTCACCTTCCCTCTTTAAAAACAGCTCCTACGCCCAGCCTCTGCAGACAGCCTTGCTTCTGTCTTGCCTGTTGCTCCCTTGCTTTATAGTCAATAAAGTCCTACCTTCTTTGCTCTGCCTCAGGTGAATTCTAGTCACCACCCACACCACCTGCTTCCACCTGATTGTTGCCCCACATTTGGGGTCCCTCAGCCGATCAGACAGACACCTCATTTAAACACCACAAAAACTATGGAATTGCACACTTTAAAGAGGTGAACTATATGGTATGTAAATTATAGCTCAATAATATTGTTTTAAAAAGTTAGCATAAACAATGATGGAAAAGAGGCATTGACATCTGCTTTCTCTCTTTTCATAAGAGATGGTCCCAAGGCTAACTTTAGGGCCCATCTGTGTCCTAGGACATTCTGAATTTTTCTTGCCTACCGAGGTAAGTTCCTGCTGATAAGGCCCAAGTTCTTCTCTTAATTCCATTAGTTACATAAAATCTACCTAATTGGGGATTTCTTTTATGTCCAGATACTGTCAAAGAGGCATAGTAAGACACTGTAAGTGGTAATTCATAAGTGGCCTCCAGAGCTTTACAACGCAAGTGACAATGCTTTAGATTATAAATTGTCCAAATATGAAGATACGGGTGTGAAAAAGACAAAGCTTCTTGGTAATGATTCTATCTGTTTGCTCTGGCGCTGAGATACAACCACAGGGGGATCAGAGATGTGAATATGGGCAGGGAGTCATCTATAAAATCTACCGGGAACTATTCATCCGAGTCAGGCCAGAAATAGGGCCCAGCTCAGTGTCATGGGGCTGGCAGGCACCCTGAGGCCAGTGACTTAGGGGAGAGTCCCGTGGGTGGACTGTCTGCCTGGTGTTACCCTGCTGTCCCAGGTGCCCCGGTGACAGGAAGAAGGGGTGGCAGGCCATTCCAGCCTCACTTCACATGCCCTCCACGACCCCTTTCAGAGCTTGCACTCCACACCTGCCCTAAACCTCTTTCAAAGGTCATTAGTGACCTCCTAATTCTGAAATGCTGTGGCCTTCTCCAAGACCTTCATCTTTTTCTCTGACATTTGGCATTGCTGACCATCCCCCATCCCTTGGTTTCTCTGGCACTGAGCTATTCTTAGTCAAATTATCCCTCTTTCTTTTCTTTTCTTTTTTGTTTTTTCCTAAGATTTATTTATCTGAGCAAGAGAGAACATGAGAGGGGGAGAGAGAATCTCAAGCAGACTCTGAGTCTGAGTACAGAGCTCTGGGGCTTGATCCCACAACCCTGAGATCGTGACTTGAGCTGGAATCAAGAGTTGGATGCTTAACTGACAGAGCCACCTGCCAGGCGCCCCAAATTATCCCTCTTTCTTAATCCAAACACAACTTGCTTCAGAGTCCTTTAGGTCACTATTCACTGCAAGGGACACCTTTAAAAAAACAAAACTTGGGGGCACCTGGGTGGCTCAGTGGGTTGAAGCCTCTGCCTTCGGCTCAGGTCATGATCCCGGGGTCCTGGGATCCAGCCCCGCATCAGACTCTCTGCTCAGCAGGGAGCCTGCTTCCTCCTGTCTCTCTCTACCTGCTTCTCTGCCTACTATTGATCTCTGTCAAATAAAAAAAAAAAATCTTAAAAAAAACCCAAAACTTGAAATGGCAGTGGAAGACACAGAAACAGTGAGTTCTAGAGTCAATGATCTTTATCACTGATAATTGTGTTACTCTGATTTACTCAGTGTTGTTTAATCTTTGATAGGAAGTGGAGGGGCTTCTCAAAGATGTGTGACGTTTCCAAAAGTGTATCTATCATTGTATCTTCTACCCCAGGTAATTATATTAAGCTATCAGAGAAAGGACATATTTAATCATTTGATTAAACAGAGAATGTAGCTATCCCAGAGAGGAAACAAAGATTCCTGTACCTTTCCATCTGTTGTCTCGACAATTACTTTGCCATCCTTTCCACTCCCTTTAACCTCAGCCTCAACGTACCCATGCTTGCCATCACGAATCCAGCATTTCTTCTTCTCTATGGAGCAAAAGAGGGTTATAACCATAGTACCTGTATAAAATATACGTTGGACCCTTTCATACAGATGGATATGATCTCCTTTCTGCTAATTCTGTATGGTGACTTGGAGTCACCAATATAGGAAATGGCAGCATTAGATAAAATCACAAAAGCTCATTGCAAAGATGACACATTGACTCTGTGGGAACGAGAAACACTTGAGCCAGCAGAAGCAAGGAACATCACAGACCATTTTGCTATAAGAAAGGTACTGGCCCACACCTTACACGCCACTCTTCCCACCTCCAACACTTACCTCCCACTCACAGGCCCAGGTCCTGGGTGGTTGTCCTGGTGCCTCAACCACCCCTCTCCAACAACCCTCCCCACTCCCCGCCCACCTCCCCTCCAGAATACTTCACTCAGAAAGGTCTGGTTACAACTAAGTGAAAATTGGTTTAGTGGTCAGGTCTGTCTTTCAGGGTTTCTTTAGACCTTAGTTTTAATTTTGGAATAAAAGCCTGCTATGAGAAACACATGGTAGAATGGGGGCAGGGCAGGGGAGAGAGGAGAGAGAATATGGGTTATTTTTGCCATACTGCATAACTGCTCTATATTTTTCCCCCCACATAGCATTTTTCTGTCCTCATCCTCTTCACTTTGTTTGCCCCTAAGCAAAACAGCCCTTCACAACATGATTAGCCAAGAAGCTTTGGATGAAATGAAATTTTTTAACAGCTGAGACAGCTTCTCTGGGCCTCATTTAGATGCTTCTTGGGTTCTCTCCCACCTGAGACAGAGAGTAAGGAAAGATGAATAAAAAACCTACTTTTAGGGACACCTGGGTGTCTCAGTTGGTTAAGCGTCAGGCACTTGATTTCTGCTCAGGTCATGACCTCAGAGTCATGAGATCTGAGATCTCAAGCCCCCTGTCATACTCCCACTGGGTATGGCGCCTGCTCAAAATTCTCTCTCTCTCCCTCTACCTCTGCCCCTCCCTACCCCCTCTCTCCCTCACTTGAAAAGAAAAGGAAAGAATAAAGAAAAGAAACCTATTTTTAAGGGAAAGTGAGTCTTACCAGAAGTTTATGGAAGTTCCAAGTCACAGCTCAACAAGTAGATAAAGGGCAGAAGAGAGGAGAGAGAAGAGAGGAGAAGGGAGGGGAGGGGAGAGGAGGGGAGGAGAGGAGTGGAGAGGAGAGGAGAGGAGAGGAGAGGAGAGGAGAGGAGAGGAGAGGAGAGGATTTGGCTGGGAGAGGGACAGTCTGAACCAATGCCTAGGGATGAACCGATGAAACCTCTATGCAACAATAGCATGGATGGGTAATGCCAACTCCATCACCACCACCTTCCCAACACAAGAATCACAAAAGTTAGGAGGCCTCATTGGTGCTGGACAGGCTGCCCCTACCAGACACTCTCCCCAGAGGTGGGCAATAGGACTTGGAGACACTGTGTAGTGAAGCTGGGCAACATTCACGCTTCCTTCCACCATACTTGTCTCCGCAAAGAATTTTGTTGCACACTACCTTCTTGCTGTCCTCATCTTTGCTGTTCCCCTAATTACAACCAATCCACTGCCGAAACTGCCAGGAGAGATTTTTGTATTCCTGTCAAACTGATTTTTGCATTTGCTTCCACTTCTCGTTTGCATTTTAAATACTGGTTTTGCATTATATTTATTATTTTGATCTCTTTTTACAAAAAACAGATTTTGCTTTGTGTTATGTCTATGAAAAGAGGCTTGTTTTCGAAAAGTACCTATTTTGCATACATTTTGTGTGTTTAAGGTAAATAAATGCACTGTATTTTAAATCAAATGTTATCACTTGAAAGAAACATGGATATTAGCTGGCAAGATTTCCACTTTTCTTTTTTTTTTTTTAAGAAAAAACCTGAGAAAAGAGATTAAGAGAGTTATCTATAGTCACAAAGCTAATTAGTGGGAGTCATTAGAATAATGACTCTAGCAATTAGATCACCCATCTCCTAAATCAGAGCTCTTCCATTACAGCATGCTTCCTCTCCCTTATATGCTTGGATTTTTTCCTTCAATTTTTCTCTGAAGAATTAGGTTCGTTCCATGCCTCATGATTAGCCCCTTCTTTTATGGCCCCTGGAAATGGTAGGGGAGAATTTTTAGAAACCCTTACCTATCTCTGAGGCCCAGTCCCTAACAGGGATGCTTTTGAAGCTAAACTAAAGGAGCTTATATTTTAATTTGTACATGCCGTGCACTCATGAATAATTGCAGAGATGGAAGTGCAAACAGCAACGGGTTTGAGTCTGGCTGCTTGGATTTTAGTCCTGGCTCGGCTAGTGACAAGGTAGAAAACAATGGCTTCACCTCTTTGGCCCCCCATTTTCCCATCTGTAACCTCAGGAGGTTTGTCTACTATGATTTCACATTTTTAGATGATTAAATATCTTTTCTAATCTAAAGACAACAACAACAACCAAAAGGGCAACATGTGCATATTGGAGAAAAAATGAAAACGTAGAGAAATATATAAAGAAAATTTTTTTAAAAAATCATCCTTGGAACACCCAGCCAGTTCAGTCAGAAGAGCATGTGACTCTTGATCTCAGGGTTGTAAATTCAAGCCCCACGTTGGGTGTAGAGATTACTAAAAAAAGTAAATAAACAAAACTTTTTAAAAATCACCCATAATGAACAACACAGAGATAGCCGCTATCTAAAGCATTTCTTTCCAGTCTTTTTTCTATACTTTTGATCAAGATTGGAGTAATACTGCATTCAGTTTGGTGGTTATTGGAAATAGATTGCTTATGTGTCCTAACATTAAAATCATTCACATTTAGCTTGGGAATTGGGGCTTTGTGTGTATCTCTACTAGCACACTTCCTCCCTGACATTCAGCTATTCTAGTGTTCCTTCCCAGGCCACATAATAATGTTTGGTGTTTAGTTTTCACATTTATTGTTGCAATGGGCCTCCGTGGAGGAAGGTAGGCAGAGCAAGTGTCATCACCCTGTTTGACAGATGAGGGCACCAGGGCTCCGGAAAGGGCAGTGATTTGCTCTGATTACAGCACTGGAGAGGATCTGGGTTAGGGAATTTGAACCCAAGACACCTTGCCAAGTATTCTAATCACATTGCTTCCCTTTGGCCTGAGTTCAGAAAAGCAAACTCCATTGTCTACTGGCCCAAGGGGATGAGAATCTTTTCCTTACTCTTCGTTTTTGCTGCCACTGCCTTTCTATGGGGAAAACCGTTTGGAAAAAAAAAAAATTAATTAAAAATTATTGCTGTTTTTTAAGTAATTATTTACAGTGCTGTTTCTACTAAATGCATTATCCAATTATCTCTAATGCTTTGGCCTAATTTTTATTTTCTCACTGGTACCACTATGATCTTGTCCTTCATTATCTGACTACCTGTGATAAGGTTTTGCATGACCAGTTCTGACCTCAGGGAGAGTTCTGTTATTGTATTTGATTTGATGGATTATAATTAGCTACTCTAAAACCCAGTCATAGTAATGAAATCCAATGACTGGAAACTGGGAATGGATCCAGGACTAGACTATGATGGAAATATAATGTCCTACATAACCGGCTTGAATTGTAATTAGTCATATTAAGGTCTCATGTTGACTAATTCTGAGTACTAGAACAACACTAAGTCAGTATTTATGTTGCACTGTTGAATAATTTGGGGATCGAGATATGTGGGTGGCTTGAGGCTAGATCACCTGTCCATCTCCAAGTAGCTGAAATTCAGATGCCCATGCAGCCCAGCCACATAGAGAAGGAGGGAGAAGTGTAGCCTTTATTTAAAGACTTTAATGTAGAACTCAGCCTTCATCTCGAGGGTAAATCCTCATTAACCTTTGTCCTTGCCTTTAACTACCAGGAGACTATTCATCAGGGTGAGAAGTCTCCTAATTATCTCTTGTTGTATGTTGGCTGTGCAACCTTGCTGACCTGGAAGACAGCCAGAGGGCAAAGTTCCATCATTAGAACAGTCTGAAGAGGGCCAGGGATGACTTCTATTTCTCCTGTCTTTCCCAAGGCTTTTCCTTTCTTCTTCCTTAGAGTGGACCAACCCCACCTACAGTCAAAGCTCCAGGTCCCTCTCTGTGCTATAGAATTCACCCACACTACGTAGTTTCAGAGCCAGGCTTTTTCTGGGCCACTCCCAGGGGTATCTATGCTGGCACCATGCTTCCTCCAAGAGAAAACAAGTAAGCAGGGCTTGGCCAGGGTCTGCCCCCAGCTGTACTCCTCTTCCTAGCAGACTCATCCCCACCAGGCCACATGGTTTCTCAGTTGCTTCTTCTAAGGTTCATACAGGCGAACGCATCCCAACAAGTAAGCTAGGTTCCAGGATGAAAGGCTCTTCTCAACCAATCAAAAATCTCAGCCACCACCCAGAAGTGGTAAAATGGAGGGAAGCTTTTTTTTTAAGGATTATTTATTTATTTATTTGACAGAGAGAGTGAGCACAGACAGACAGAGTGGCAGGCTCCGTGCTGAGCAAGGAGGCCGATGTGGGACTCGATCCCAGGAGGCTAGGATCATGACCTGAGCCGAAGGCAGCTGCTCAACCAACTGAGCCACCCAGGCCTCCCAAAATGGAGGGAAGCTACCATCCACCCCAAGTCTTACCAACAAAGGCCCCGGCCTGTAGCAGAAGCAGCTCTGCCTGGCTTCTTCTGAGGAAGGCTGCAGCCTCTCCAAGCTCTGACAGATCCATCCTTCTTCGAGTGATCCACCAGAACAGGCTTAGCCCTGAAAGTGAGCCACAAGGATCCACTCTGTAGAAGACAGGTGTAGGAAGGAACCGGTGGATATGGGGGCACCAGGCACTAATCCAAGACATTATTCACTAGACACAGACCCAAAAGGGTTAAATTTTTAACTGCCTCCACCCATCTTCTCTCTCCACATGTCTCAAGCATCTGACCAAGTTGGACTAGAGAACATCTTACTGTATCCACTAGGCACAGAAGGCACTAGCATTCCTGATGCTTTCAGGGGCCCACAAAAATAATTTAATAATAATTTTGTTTAAAATCAGAATAAAACACGAGTATGATATTAATGATATATAATAATGAATCCATCCTGGGTAATGTTAATTAGTCTTGATGCGAACACCATTGTAAAATCTGGTTTTTAATACTTTTTGTGAAGGAAGAAGCTGACAAAGACAAGAGAGCCTGGGCCCATGAAAGTCATGCTGCAACCCTGAACCATAGTCCTGACCTTGGCAGGTGGTAGAACGGGCCAGACTGAGAAACGTCCAGTTGTGAACTCCAGGTAGTTTGATAGGAGTGGAGGAAGGGCTTGCAGGGGTCTAGGAGCATCCAGGGAGAGTGAGCACTGTGGCTGGAGTGTGGTGACAAAGGGGGGGGGGAAGTCTTTCAGACTAATGTTCAGCATGAGAGAGTACAGAAGTGAAAGTGTAAGTATCCCACAGAGATGGGGGTCTGGAAGTGGACAGGATGTGCAACTACTGGCCAAGGGATGTTCTGGAAGCAGCAGGAAGCACGGGTTGGAAGTGGGAAGCAGGCTGTATGCTGAAGGCAATGAGCAGGTACGGATGGAGGAGTTCATCAATTCAGGAGAAGCAGCTATGGGTCTTGGAGGGGCTGACGGCCAGGTAAATCATCAGGTCTAAATTCATGGTGTCTTCCACTCTGTACCAAACACTTGACTTATTTTATCTTTGATCTTCACACTTGACATTTGACAAGGAGAAGAAATACAATCTGGGCTCTCATGATCCAAAATAAGAGGACATTCTCTCTAATTGGACAAAAAATCTTAGGCTTTTTCCTCTCCACTCAAGGTTGCATGGCAAGAATTATGTGCCCCACTTCACAGATGAGAAGGTAGAGAAGAACGTACCAAGGTTGCTCAGCTCTGGTGCTGCTGTTGAGGACTGATCAGCACCCATGGTCTACCCCGCTCCAGAAGAAACTAATCACTTTCTATTTCGCATACGGGTGGCAACAAACAAACCCAATAGTAAGGATTTCATTGCCCTTAAGCTACTCTCTCTCTTTTTTTTTTAAAGGTATATTTAATTTCAGAAACAGAAAGTGAGCCCAAGCAGGGGGAGTGGCAGAGGGAGAAGGAGAAGCAGACTCCCCGGTGAGCAGGGAGCCTGAGGCGGGGCTCCAACCCGGGACCACCAGATCATGACCCAAGCCAAGAGCAGATGCTCAATTGACTGAGACATCCAGGTGCCCCTACACTTCTTTGTGATGGTTTGGGTGTGTCCAGGGGTAACACCTCTAGGATCTAAGGAATGTTGTTTACAGCAAAGAGTAGTGGTCCAGGCTAACAAGTTAGTTCTATCTCTGCCAAAAAATAAGCACGTGACTTGTAAGAAATCACTTAACTCACCCTAGGTTCAGTTTCCTCCCCAGCACAACACAAGGACTAATCCTAATCTATGGCGACATTTCCTGAAGTAGACAGAAGATAAGTATGCAAGGGAAGCAATGAGCAAAAGCCCAGAAATGGGACCGAGGGTGGTGACATGTCCCAGGAGAAAAAAACAAAACCGACCTCTCCACCGGGAAGGATTCCAATTCAGGATATGTAATAATAATAATCAACATTGGAATAGATAGAAGGGAGCAAGATAAAGGACAGCTTAGAAAGCTAGGCAGAGAAATTTAGGAATACACTACAGGAAACACCACAGACAGGGCGAGAATGTGAGGGAAGCAGTATTTTAGGAAAATGTCTCTGGCAGCATATTCAGGGTGGGTTGGAACAGGGAGAAGCCGTAGTCAGGGAGACAAGTTGCGAGTCTGTATTTGTGAGGAAATTGGACTGAATCTTCCCACCCTCACTCTGTGTGGCTTCCTGGTGGCTTGTGCTCAGTAGAAAGAAGAGCTCAGGAAGCATATTTTGGATGTAGACGATCTCCATAAACTGTGTGTGTGTGTGTGTGTGTGTGTGTGTGTGTGTGTGTGTACACTTCCTGAAAAGATACCTAAAGAACAGGTATCTATCTGGGAGTAGGAACAGGCTCTGGGTGGGTGAGGAGACAGTTACCTTTCACTTCCTAGCTTTCTGGTCTATTTTAATTTGTGGCATGTGCGTGCGTTTTCATAATAAGAGTTTTTTAAAAAGTAGTTCTTATTATAACATCCAAGGATAAAAAGATCACATCAAGACAGAGCACACAGCTGTGTAAGTCTCTTTTCTAGTCTGGACTGCTTAGCATAGTTAAAGGTCTGCAAGGAACGGAGCGTGTCGGAAGCCGCTCTAGAGAGGAGGATGCTTCAGGGACCAAGAGTACAGAGGACGTGGCAACTGTTGGGAGGCAGGAGAGTGAGTCCAGGAGATGATCTCCCCCCCCCCCCACCCCAGCAAAGGAAGGATAGACGCATCCTTCCCTTGGCCTCCTGCATCCGTTAACTCGATGCCCCAGCTGTCCTCTGGGCCCCTTCAGTTTCAAGTTGCTCATATGGCTTCAGAACTTTATAGAATAACATACTTATCACAGTCCAGTCATATCAACACCTTAAAATAGAAAATGAAAGAGCCCAAACTCCCACAAGAAGTAAGCAAATTAACCTTGCTAGCAAAATAAATGGTGTTTTAATCATGATAGAGAAACATAGAATTAAAGGTAGCTCTTTCAGAAGGAGAAGTTAATCTAAGATGAAATTAAATCTGAGACTCGCATTTAGGTGCATTTTTGTCCAAAGATGCTGAGACTTATTGTGATTTTTATCTGCTAGTAAATATCTATAGGAAGCAGGAGAGAGAAGATGGGATGTTGGAGAGAAGGGGAAGAGGTCAGGCACAAGGGTTGTCTGCACATCGCTGTGAATTCTTCACACTTGGGCTCCCGGAGTTTGGTTTGTCAATTTGTACTGGAGAGACTGGGCTCGGGGAGTCACATAGCTATGCTCGTAAGTATGGTGACCATATTATCTATCACCCAAGCCTATAAGTATATTTTTTATACCAGGACATAGTAATAATTAGTAATAACAAATTACTAGAAAGTAATAATAAAATATTAATTTTAATAATTAAACTTGGGCAACAGATATAATCTAAAACTGCCCCAAGCAAATAGGGACATATGGACACCCCCCCCTTGTAAGAAAACAGAGGACTTAGAATGACATTTATTAATCAGCAATAACGGTATACCTTTTCAATAACTACAAAGCCCTGATGATTTGTATCCATTATTCCCAAGGTTCTCAGAGAATATTACTATCAGAAAGTTAGACCCAGAGAGAGGCCTTAGATACTCATGTGTGTTGTCATTCAGTTTACCATACACAACCAAATAATTCCTCCTATTCTGTTCTGGCATTTATTTTTTTGGAATCTGAATGCCATGTAAACCACCATTGTCATATTTGCATTCTATGGTACAATTTCCAGTGTTCAATGTATCTCAGTTCCCCAGTTAACAAGGTAAAGACAAGGAGTGGGGAAGCCTTAAGTGGAAGGGAAAGTTGAGATAAGAGCTTTTCACCTTGGTCTGGAAAGAATCATGTTAGTCAAAATTTAACTTCTACTTGATGCAAAGTAAGTTAATGCCTGTCTGCCATGTGAGACTTGCCTGGGCGACTAGCTGGTTGGCTAGGGACTGAAGTATTTCCCAGTACCTGGGACTTTTCAGTGCTCAAACCAGCTTTGAACTGGGATTCTGGAAGAATCCCAGACAAGCTGGGATAAGTTGGTCACCCTACTTTATTAATTTTTTTAAAGATTTTATTTATTTATTTGACAGACAGAGATCACAAGTAGGCAGAGAGGCAGGCAGAGAGAGAGGGAGAAGCAGGCTCCCTGCCAAGCAGAGAGCCCGATGTGGGGCTCGATCCCAGGACCCTGAGATCATGACCTGAGCCGAAGGCAGAGGCTTAACCCACTGAGCCACCCAGGTGCCTGGTCACCCTACTTTAGAACATTTAATTATTTTAAGAATAAAATCTGTTGTTTGGAAATTAGCTATTTTATACTGGTTATATTCTCTGTATTCCTCTCTCTCCCCAGGTGTTTCATAAATAGCTTGTTGAAAATGTTTAGTTATTCTCACCCAATATATGTTCATTACCCATCTGTAATTGTCCATGTTAGGCTTGGGCGGTACAGTGATGGGCAGAATAAACCCACTCTTTGCCCTCTTAGAATAATTGATTGGGACTGGGTCAGGTATGGGAGGAGGAGGTTTTCTTCTATCTTTTTTTTTTTAAGATTTTATTTATTTATTTGACAGACAGAGATCACAAGCAGGCAGAGATGCAGGCAGAGAGAGAGGAGTAAGCAGGCTCCCTGCCGAGTGGAGAGCCCAATGTGGGGCTCTATCCCAGGACCCTAGGATCACGACCTGAGCTGAAGGCAGAGGCTTTAACCCACTGAGCCACCCAGGCGCCCCAGTTTTCTTCTATCTTACTTATGGCTACACTTCAAGCAATTTGTAGAGAAAAGTCTTTGCACCCAAGGGTGGATGATGCTAGTCCTGCACAGAGGTCAGAATGTAGGAGCCCAGGGGGACTTCGGCAGCCAGGAGGAAAAGGTAGCTTATAGAGCCAGGAGTCCCAGCTCACCACTCAGCTAAAACCCTTGATGGGTTATGTTATTCTGAACATGAGAGACCTTTTCCTCACACTGTTCTTCTGGAGATTCCTTCACTCCCTCATCATCCTCTGCTTCGGGGGTTCCCAATGGCGATGGAAGGGTTACCATCTTGAACCCTTGTTGTCCACCAATGTAGAACCCTAGGAGTCATCTCCCATTTCTCCTTTTCTCTCATGTACACATTCGATTGATCACCAAGTTCTATTGATTCTGTAATTATCAAATCTTATCCCCTTTTAGCAGACAGTTTGGAGTGCCTGCTAGCCCACACTCTTCTCTACGAAGTGCCTGCCTTCATCTAATAGGCATGAACCACAAGCTTCCATGTTTCTAAGGTGACACTGGCATCCTGGCCCACTGATTAGACCAAGCGTGAGCACCTGATCCAATCAGGGACAATTAGGGCATCTTTCCTATCTGGAATACAGATCTGGGACCAAGGTGACACTCTCAGTCTGTGTTTTTGGCTTGAATGGAGTGATGTGAACCCGGTGATTGAGGTTGGCACTGTGGTGTGGTCACGTGGTGCCATAAGCATGCTAATCAGCAGAAACATCAATAGAGAGGGAATCACAAGAATACAGAGAAGCAGCGATAAGGGAACAAGGGAAGAGAGATTGCTTGCTTGTGTTCCAAATTGCTTTCCAGTTAGCAGTACCTCTGGAGACCTAGATTCAATTCCTGCCTTTGGTTTTCATAGACTCTTTCAATAACTTGCTAATAAATTCCCATTTCTCCCCTCCCCAACTTTAAATTATCTTGAATTTCTGTTTTTCCAATCAAAATATCTTTAAGACATTACATCTGATACTTTGTCTTCATACAGGTTTTTACCTCCTCTCCTAAGGCAATGTGAACATTGTATATAAATGAAAGGCAGCACAGTGCTGTGCATACTAAGACTTCAATACATGTTTACTACTTTTATTACTATTCAACAACATTTGTGTGGTCTTTAAACGCTGTGCTCAAGATGCAGGAGGGCAGCTCTGTTTTCTGAATTCCTTAGTGGATTTGAGATGTGCAAAACCATGATAGAGGATAGTTTGACAGGGAAGTAGAGAGGCCAAATCAAAACGTGGCAGCTTTGGCTGGGTAGATGGAGGTGAGACAACAGTATCATTCCTTTAAGCAGTATTCTGTCCTGGAAGATCACACTGACCCCAGTCCTCTCCCTGCTGGCCATGGTGAGTCTATTATTGGCAATCTTCTCTCTTTCAGTCAGGGCTAGACAACACATTTCTGAGGGGAGGGAACGCAGAGCCTCTCCTTTGAAATCCATACCACCTCGGCATTTTAGTGCCTGAAGTATAACAGGAAACTCAATTATTGCTTATTAATTGCATTATGAAAAGAGTCAAATCATTCTCACGTTAGCAGCCCCAACAGTTTCTCAAGTTGGTGTCATCGTAATTGATTAGATTCACTTGAATTCTTCATCAAGTGAGGTTATTATGCATGTTTACTTTTGAAGGCTTCCACTGCTGGGAAACCATAATGCAAGTAATAAGAAGAAATATGAATATGGCTGTAAGTAAACAAACATGAAGGCTCTCTTGACAAAGCCTCTTCCATTATTAAAATTGGAGACAAAGTGCCTGAAAATGAGAATGGATTCATCCAGATGTCAACAGAGGAAGGAAGAATTATCAAGCCCTTAAATGATTCCAAACAAGCTGGAACATGTATCTCAAAGCTGTAAGTGAAATACATTTAGCTACAAGGCCCACTGAACACCACAAATCTGGGGAAATGCTGCAAGATGCTCTTAATTAGGGGCACTACTGGGTAGACAAATGATACCGATGACTCCCTAATATTCATGCTGCTGGGATAGTATGTTATGTGCCTCAACTCAGCAAGGGTAACTCAGTAGAAAATTGCTAATTGCTTAGTCTTTATGCATAAATCTACCACCTCTTAACCAGCTATAGTACTTGCATTTTATTTATTTATATGCGATGTAGCTTTCTATAAAACAGGGGCTTTAAGCAGGTTTATCTCCTTGAAAGAAAAATGTTAAAGTGTTGAATTGAATTACAAATCAAGAGTGTCCCACAAATTATTGATTATTTGAGGCACTCATTCCAAAGGGTGTTGATGATCGTGACTATAGATATCTGGGCAATCCAGCTCACACTCCTGGATTCTGTTCCCCTCCTCCTGGTCTACCCACAGCCCACTGCCATTCAGCTCTCTTTCCCATCACTCCACAGAAACTGTTCTTTTCAATGGTCTCTTATAGAAAAACCTTAATGGTACTTTTCAGTCCCTAATGCTAATCCCTGGTTCTGGGATACTCTCCTCTTTTTTCTCTTTCCCTGTGTTCATTAATTAATCAAAGGCCTATCCTTAATCACACAGTGTGTATCAGTGACATGTCTCTTCAGCTCCCTCCTTCTGTGGGTTCTCCTCTCCCAGCTTCCCTTCCATTCTGTCCATGCCTATCACATCCCACTCCTTCTCTTCTCCCAATCTTAATCAAAACTCCAGTTCTCTGTACTCAACTATTTGATATTCATCCAGAGGAAAAAAATTCTGATTAAAATCTGTCACACATTCATTTTTCAGGTATGCCCTTCTAAGCTCCATGGGTTAAAGGAGCAATAAGACCTCAAGAAGTTCCCACTCCAGGGAGAGCTGAGTCACCTAGATATGCATAAGCTCTTACAGTTCAAAATGAGAAATGCTGGGATAGAGCTATGCACAGGACAGGTCATGGAGATGTGACCCTCTCATTTATAACTTTATTTTAAAAATAACAGTTTGTAACTCAAAGGAGAGAATCTTAAATCTCCCTGAAATTCTACCTGTAGACTCCGTACCAATACTATCTTATAAGAGCAAATAATAGATACCATTTTTGAGGGTAACTCTTTTTTTTAATATTTTTTAAAGATTTTATTTATTTATTTGACAGAGAAAGAGAGAGATCACAAGTAGGCAGAGAGGCAGGCAGAGAGAGATGGGAAAGTGCTGAGCAGAGAGCCCAATGCAGGGCTCGATCCCAGGACTCTGAGATCATGACCTGAGCCAAAGGCAGAGGCTTTAACCCACTGAGCCACCCAGGCGCCCCTTCCTTAGTATTTTATTTTATTTTTTAAAGATTTTATTTATTTATTTGACACAGAGAGAGAGATCACAAGCAGGTAGAGAGGCAGGCAGAGAGAGAGGGGGAAACAGACTCCCTGCTGAGCAGAGAGAGTCCGATGCAGGGCTTGATCCCAGGACCCTGAGATCATGACCTGAGCCGAAGGCAGGGGGTTAACCCACTGAGCCACCCAGGCGCCCCTGAGGGTAACTCTCTTAACCTCACAACAGCTCTATGAAGGACATATATAGTAACCCACATTATATAAAGACATCGAGACTTGGAGAGGTAGCTAGTGATGTCTGTGGTATGGAATCCTGATACATGAAAGTCATCCTTCACATTCACATTCAATCATCTGCCAAGTTCTGCTGACTTCTTGTCTAAATGTCATTCAGAACTATCTACATCTTTCTATTCCCCTACCAGCACCCTGACCAAGGGCACCACCATTTCTCTTCTGGCTTATTGCTTTACTCTCTTACTTTACTCCTTTAATTTAATACAGGTGCACAATCTTATCACTAGCTTATTCAAAATCCATATTAAGACAGTATCATCACCTCATTCTCTAAATTGAATTCTCTAAATTGAAATGAAAGTACAGTTGACTCTTGAACAACATGGGTTTGAACTGTGTGGGCCCACTTATGCTTGCAATTTTTCCCCAATAGATACAGAACAGTACTGTAAATGTATTTTTTCTTCCTTATGATTTTCTTAATGTTTCCTTTTCTCTAGATTACCTTATTGTAAGAATACAATATATAATGCACATAACATACAAAATATGTGTTAATTGACTGATTTATGTTATCTGTAATGCTTCCAGTCAAAGTAAGTTATTAATAATTAAGTTTTGGGGGTGTCAAAAGTTATATGCGGCTTTTTGTTGGGGAGAGGTCAGTGCCCCTAACCCCCATGTTGTTTGAGTGTTAACTGTATTGGTTAAGAAATTTGAATTGTATTATCCCAAGGTTTTTTAATCCTTGAAATTTTAGAACTAAAAGTTCTCTAATACCTGCTGTCTCAGTGCTCCATAACTGATAGGTGAGCATAAAAAGGATGAGTGAAATAAGTGACTGGCTCAAATTTACCAGTAGATCCAGGCTGAAAGTATGAACAGTTTTGAGCAGAGTTTATGAAAAAAATACTCATGATAGATCTATGAAGAGAAACCAAAAAAAAATTCAGATTTGGGGTTGTATCTTTGTGCTTCGGGGTTGAAGGCAAAGACACTCTCCCATAAAATACTGATAAACACCATAGGCAGAGAGTAAACAATAGATAAAATCGAACATTGTCATCATCTAGTAAAATATTCTTTAGGATCAGTGACCCAGGATCTGCACAGTAGATTAACATCTAGTTTAGAATTGCTAATGCTATTATTCAGCACAAATGATATGCATTAACTATATTTAGTGATTCTGAAAGCTGATGTATAATATAAATCCAAGGTATTATTTGTATTATTCTAATTGTTTTTGTATTTATTCTGGTTGATATGACCTTAACTCAGGATAATTATGAGTTTTAAGTTAGTACAATTATAATCAAAATCTTCACATGATAGATATTCAAAGACATACTTACTTAAAATAAAATTGGAATATTATATATTCTAGTTCAATTAATTTCAACAAATACTTTTGAACACCCAATAAGACCCCAAAATTGCCAAAATACTTGAGATCCCAGCTTCTGCTCTCAAGATTTAACTCTAGTAGGAGACACGACTCATCAACAAATCATTTTTTAGTATGGTAAGTACAGTAATGGACATACATTCCCCAAGAGACTATAATGAAAATAAAATAAATAGTGGTTAAAATTCTTACCTTAGAATGATTCCATTCTATGAAGGCATTTTTTTTTCTTAAACTATTTCATTTCATCTAATGGATAACCCCGGAGGGAAAAATATCAGTACAAAGAGCCAATTGTCTTTTGTACCTGTCATTCAGTGTATTGGTGGAAAAGGGACAGAGGAAAAACCTACCTTGGAAAGAGACAAAGAAATGAGCAGACCAGTGCTGAACAAAACTTTATACACTTTTGTCAAGGTCAACGGTGACAACCTCAGTTAATTTTGCCATTGTTTCTAAATTTGTCTGCTGGTTTTTGAGAAGTAGAACTCATGGATCTGGGATTGGCACCCAGATTGTCTCTGAGGCAGGGGTGTAAGATGCCAGAAAATGATTCCATTTCTATAACCAAACTCCACAGACTAATTTGACTCATTCTCTGAAAGGTTGCTGCATAATAAGATTAGACATGATTAATTAAGATTAATTAAGAGAAGCAGCAACACCCTGCTCTGGCAGCCTCAATTTTGAGATCCTGGGCTCTAAGTCTTGGGCTTTTTGAAGAATTAAGTTAAGGGTCTCAACATTTCCCACAGTGCCAAGAAAACAGTTAATAATAGCTGTCTTCTGTTTATTTAGGCCATTCTAAGACTACTAAAATGATATACTATGTTCTAAGCACTGTTCTAAGCACTTTGCATACATGAATTTATTTAAGCCTCATAATAACCCTATATGGTGGGACTTTTATTGTTCCCATCTTACAAATGAGGAAATAAATAGAGGCAGAGATGATAAGCTAGTAATTTTTGGAGACAAGAGTTGAGCCTAAAATTTTGGGCTTCAGAACCTATTCTTGTAACCATTACAATATATGATTATTAGCTCATAATTTGGGCAATGTTCTTTAACACTTTCCCTCAAAAAGTGTAATTTAAAAAAGTTTCCTTTCTATGCAAGGAAATACATTACTATTTGCTTCTTCCAACAGCCAGGAAATGTTCTTTTGCAGCAGTCTCCAGGTGAAGCAAACAGCTAACCCACTGCTATAAAAGGGGAAACAGCCAGACAATGCCTTTGGCTTTGAATCACTTTTCCAGAACTTGAAAGCCTTTTGCAAAACCTGAAAATGTCTCCCTGGAGCAAGGGACTTTCTGAACTATGTTTAAAATAACTTGGGAAGTGATATAAAAAAGTAGAACTCTTTCGGGTTATAGGAAACAGCTCATGCCATCAGTTCTCAGTACTGATGGGCTAGCTCTGCATAACTCTTCCCCCAAACCAATTAGTTCATCATTTTCCACTGGGGAAAAAGAGAAGAGAGTCGAAAGACACCTATACTGAAGCTTAGTATAGCAGCGTTGTGGGCAGAAGTGGGCTAGTAATAAATACTGAAGTAAGTACTGCATAATTATAACTAATCAGTTATGCTAAAATGAGCCAATATGGCAGCCTAATTGAGATGATCCTTGTTGCTTCTTACAGGAATGCGATTTAATTAGAGTGGGTAAACTGACAGTCAGCAGTAACCTCACAGAATCCCAAGCAATATGAAACGAAGCAAGAGAAATATCACCCTGGCTGGCTTCAGTTTGTAGGAAATGGACATTAAAGCCATCATTTGGCCTTTGGCAGACTGAAAGCCATTTTTCATGTGAGCTTAGGGCTTGAGAAAAAGGGTGTGTTGTTGTGTTTGGACTTTTAAAAAAGAATTAATCTAGATAAAGCAGACAAAACAATTTAACTTGCATTTCAAGGTGCTCTTAGGATTCAGAATGTCCAAACACAGAGGAAACTAACCAGACTGGGTTTTCAGAAGGGTCTAATTTGGAATAAATAAGAGACAGCTGTTAAAAGTAATAAACCTGTTTCCATTTTGAATGCTCAGGAGAGAGGCATGTTCCAGTAGATTCTTAGGGCATGTGGTTGAGAGCAAGATGTATATGGGGGAATAGGGGCATGTTTGGGTTCTGTTAAAAAAAAAAATCCCAAGAAAGGACAGGATCAGGGAGTTGCTTACGTGGCTTGGTTGGCATTTGACAGTTCTCAAATCTATCAGGTAGATAGGCATGGCAGCCCTAGAGATTCAAATTTGGCCTATGAGATCATTATTATAATCTCAGGAGTGTGAGGCAGTGTTGTTTATTCTCTGGGTTGAATAGAGAATGGGATAAAAACGAGGGCCTTAATGTAAGGTAAGTCATGTCTTAAAAAAATAAAACAGGGGAGAGCTAAATTCTGTCAACAACTTTTATATGCAAATGATCAAATCATATAGATAATTGCCTGGACAATAAAATTAAAGTAACTATTCCCAACAAGGAAACCCCTTTGAAGATCTGTTACATATTGATGACCATAAGTTCTACTGAAACTGTAGTGGACTGAGTACTCGAATATGCAGAATCAAAAGTCAACTCTCAAATCTTTTTGTTGTTGTTTTTAAGATTCCTTTATTTGTCAGGGAGAGAGAGAGAGAGCACAAGCAGGAGGAGCAGCAGGCAGAGCAGATAGGGAGAGAAGCATGCTCCCCATGGAGCTAGGAACCTGGTGTGGGGCTCCATCCCAGAATCCCAGGATCATGACCTGAGCTGAAGGCAGACACTTAACCGACTGAGCCACCTAGGCATCCCCCACATCTCAAATCTTACTATAATAATTGCTAAAGACAAAATGTTTTGCAGCATTGATCACACAAATGCTACTGAGGGCTAGAAAAGTCACACGATGTTGCTCTGAACCACAGTTTACAAGTTATTCTCTTCTGTTCTTAACCTAGATAGAAGGTTCAGTATTATGAAAGATGTTAGAGTATGTTGGCTTGTGGAGGGAAGGAGAGAGGAGGTTTTCCATGTGGGTTTACTGCAGATGTAAAAGAAGGGAAAAACGAAACACTCAAATCCTCTCTTCCAGGCTGTGTGGCTTCTTCCCTTCCCAAGTTCATGTGAGGTTTGAGGATCAGCAAATATGTGAAAGGACTTGATGTGTGCGTGTAATGGGATGGTTTCATGTTTGTTAGAAAATGAGATCATAAACTTATGAGGAGGAGAACTAATTATTAAAGAAGTTTGTGGTATTTAAATGAGAATGAATTATAAAACAGTTATCACAGTACATTTAAAAATTACATGCATTTAAAAATAGTCCTAAAGTTGTTTTCTCTGGGTAGAGGGATTATGGGTTCTTCAAAAAGTTATTTTGCATCTCTATATTTTCTAATCTTCCTATAATATTGTGCATTTTTTGTAATAAAAATTATCTTTAAATAAGATTCTGATCAGTATTTCTGGGTGTAATTAGAGTCATAATTCAGTGTATGTCTCTCTCACTCTTTCTATATATATATAATACACACACGCACACACATATGTATATACACACACATATAATTAATCTAACATATAAATAAGTCAAACATACTAGACATATTTCTTTTGGCTTGCCTTTGTCTTCTTGCCATATCAGATCCTACATTTTCTTACCTTACCACTGACAACATCTCTTGCTTTCACTCACCCCACACATGGGCCAGGCTAACAATTTAGAATTCATCATTTGATATTTTCCTCCATGCTTATTTGCTCATGTAGATATGCAAAGACATCACATACTGCTGTTGGTTGTTTAACAAAATGAGGTGAATTATATATAGGTCTCTACCTCTTGCTTTTGTCACTCAATAATATTCATTGGAAACCTGCCAAACCAGCTGCTAGAACCCTAATTCATCACTTTAATGGCTGTATGATATTCCACAATGTAGATATACCATAATTTATTCAGCAATTCCCCTATCAAATTTTCTAGTTTTTTCACCATTATGAAAAAGTTGTAATCAGCATTGTCATGCATGTGTCGTTATTTATAATTTTATTTCTTTGGGAAAGTGTCCCAAGGGTGGGAATGTCAAGTCAGAAAAAATGCATTCAGGGGCGCCTGGGTGGCTCAGTGGGTTAAAGCCTCTGCCTTCGGCTCAGGTCATGATCCCAGGGTCCTGGGATCGAGCCCCACATCGGGCTCTCTGCTCAGCGGGGAGCCTGCTTCCCTTCCTTTCTCTCTGCCTGCCTCTCTGCCTACTTGTGATCTCTGTCTGTCAAATAAATAAATAAAGTATTTTTTAAAAAAAAGAAAAAAGAAAAAATGCATTCAAAATTTTGATATTGCCAGATTGCTTTCCAAAAAGGCAGTAACACTTAATTATGCTAACCATGTATGAAAGTATTCTTTTTTGATTACTGACAGTAATTGGCAGTCATTCTTTTTAATTTTTGACAATCCAAAAAGCATAAAGTAATATCACATTTTAACTTTAATTTCATTTCTCTATTATAGAATTTGAGCATTTTTTTAAGTGCTTATCCATCATTTGGAATGATTCTTGTCTGAGTTGTTTATTCTGCTTATTTATTTTGCTTATTTTCCTGTGGGGATATTTGCTCTTCCTTTTTTTTTTTTTTAAAGATTTAATTTATTTATTTGACAGATAGAGATCACAAGTAGGCAGAGAGGCAGGCAGAGAGAGGAGGAAGCAGGCTCCCTGCTGAGCAGAGAGTCTGAGGTGGGGCTCGATGCCAGGACCCTGGGAACATGACCTGAGTTGAAGGCAGAGGCTTTAACCCGCTGAGCCACCCAGGCACCCTGCTCTTCTTTTCCAATTTGTAAGCATTCTCTGCACATTTTGTATCCTAATTTTTTGTCTGTCATTGGTCTTAATTAATTCAATTTACCATACCATTTATTTCCTGAATTTGTTTATGGTAACACTTATCTTATATTTTGATATAGTTAGATATAACTATCTTTTCTTTTTATAACTAACTTTTTTTTTTTTTTGGTCTAGCTTTGGAGGATTACAAATGGCTATATTTAGTCAGTTATTTCCTGGCAGTCCTGGTATTAGTTGCCAAGGGGAACAACAACAATAACAAAAGTGCCCTCTGCAAATAGACAAGTTAGGAACAGAAAACTCCTAAATAACAATGACTTAAATAAGATAGAAGTTTATTTCTGTCATGGAGTCTGGAAGGAGTTAATCCAGGATATATATATAAATGTATTTGCTGTGCAAGGCTTCCATTCCTCAGATCAACTCATGATTCAAAATTCTGTTAGAGATCTGGCCATTTTATACATTTCCAAGCCAGAAGGAAGAAGGAAAATAGATGGGCCATGCCCTTTAAAGAATTTACCAGAAATTGTTCACCATTTCCATTGCTAACACATCTACAAGAGCTTAATAACACCTACTTGCAAAAGGATGCTTACATTTCCGTGGCTGAAGACTATGAAACAGTCTTAATTCCAGGTGGCTTTGTGCTCAGCTAAAAAATTAGGGGTTCCAATAGTTTGGAAGATGGGGGAAAGCTTACCACAGAGAACTTCAAAAAAATAATCACCTGAGATACTTTGAAAGTAATGATTTGGGAGAAAATATACCTTTTATGGAGACTTTATACTACTCTAAATAAATGATGAATGAATAAATATATTAATAAACTTACTTCTAATGTTAAAAAAAAATAATCATTTTCAGGGTCCCTAGGTGGCTCAGTTGCTTGAATGTCTGCCTTCTGTTCTGTTCATGATCCCAGGTTCTGGGATCAAGACCCACATCAGGTTCCCTGCTCAGCGGGGAGTCTGTTTCTCCCTCTGCCTCTCCCCACCTCCAATTTGTGCTTGCTCTCTCTTCACTCACTCTCTCTCTCTCAAATAAATAAATAAAATCTTTAAAAAATCATCATAAGTATGCCTACTTATTTGGAAAATTGCTATCAACTGGAAGTGACCCAGCACCACTGCATAGAGAAGAGAACTTTTTTCCCCTATCCATTGCTCAGGTTCATCAATTGCCCAATGCTCTCACCAATTTTGAAACATCCTTTGTGAAACTGGTAAAAAGATCAAAGAAAGAATCCGCTGGGTGGAAAACCCCAAAAAACACATTTTTCAGCTAGAAGGGTTAATGCTGCTGGGTGTTTTTTTAATGAGTGGCTTAGATTCAAAGGAGTAACTTCTGTTTAGATGCTGTCATGTCTAGCCAATTTTAATAAGATTGCACATTGCAAAAGAATGTAATAAATTTTATCTTTAAGATGTAAAGATGGAAGCAAAGCAGATGCCATGGTTTATAATGTGGATCTCTTATCAGGTTGCCTTTTGAATCTAAGAGATACATTTCAAAGTACATTTCACCAATGCTTGTGGTATACTGGAAATAATGCAGATTTTCTGAGCGAACCAGGTACCTAATTTTGAAATAAAATACTTGTATTATTAAAAAAATAGTCAGGAATTAGAGTTAGGGGCACATGATGGACACCCATGTGTCTTTTGATTTTTTTTTGATCATGTCTAATATTAATATTTTTTAAAAAGAAGAGGTGCCGGGTTGTCATTTACAATTCGAATTTCTCTAAAAACATCTAGGTCTGCCATTTAGCAGCATGACTTTTTGCCTCATAATTGAAACTGAACGCAAATGCATGCAATGGACCAATAAAGTTAGACTCTTCAGCAGTTCCGGTGCTTCGATAAACAAACTCTCCATGCACCAGTTCATTAATCAATTTATGCCAGCAACAAGCATCTTAAAATTATGAATAGCACAAATCAGAGCTACCTGATTCTGTAGCTGTGAGGCACATACATCTATGAAGAGCTTCTATCAGTCCTCACTATACAGAAGATGCCAGAGTTGTCAAGTCTGAAATTTATTTCCCCTGTTCTGCTTCCTTTTCCTATCTCTGTTCTCTTGTGAGGTGAATGCTCTCTGATCTTTTTACTCATTTCCAGTTAGTGTAGCTCATGATCTGTTTGTGGGGCAGCTGCGCCCCGGGCTCTGTGCCAGTTCTGAGGTGAACACTGAAGAAGGAGGCAGGTCCCTGCCCTCTGGGAGCTCATGCTCTCGAGCAGAACTTCTCAGCCCTGGGTTGAGCCTCATTATGAATTATTTGAAACAGAACAGTAACAGTTGTAATGTTTATTTTTTTCCCAGTGATTTTTATTTAAAAAAATATACATTAGAATGGTTTTTAAAATATCCATCCATTAATACATATTACTTGCACTCACATGTTTTTCCACATAAAAGCATTTGGCTGACACCCATCATGAATGGCAGCCCATTTGACCTATGCCACAGGCTAAGCCTTGGTTTTATGAACCTTAGTCATGTAGGGGGGAAAGTGAGGACTGCACTTACCCGGTATACTTATCTCTGTCAAAAAGACTTTGAAAATAGATGAAATGCAGAGTGTCAAAATTCATTTACGTGTGTCTGTATCTACTTTATATTGAAGAGCTCTCAATAATCTCACATTTTAATACTCTTATTTCTAACTGTGGAGTTCAACAAGGATCCTGCCATCAGAGGTTCTTAAAATGTAGTATCTACCGGGAATATCCTAGAGGATTTGGTAAGACAGATTTCATGCTTCACCCCCAGAATTTCTTATTTGGTATGTTTGAGATGGGGCCTGAGAATTTGCATTTCTAACAAACTGCCAGTTGATATTGCTGCTGCTGGTCTGAGGATCTCACTTTGAGAACTAGTGTACCAAACAAAAGGAAGCAAGTGGGGAGATCCTATTAAGCCATCAGAGTCTATTCTATTCTCCTTAGACCTCCTAGCCAGCCTTAGAGACCAGCCTCAACTGCTCTTTCTCTGGTGCCTTATACACTGGTACAGTCTAGTACTACTCTATTCTCCATACTCCAGAGAGGCCAAACTTTTTCCCCAAGTGCACCTTGCCCCAGGTGTCCTGGGAACATGCATCACCATCTCTCACTGAAAAGGACTCTCAGCTGTAGAGTCTATATTTTAGGAGAAACTGTATGTTATTCTAGATAGCTTTTAATGTTAAAAAAAAAAATCATTACCCATCCCACTGCCCAGTAATGCCTGGAATGCATTTCCATGACTCCTATTTTGTGTTGACCATGTCTTAGAACTTCTAAAACTCTACACTAGTTAGACCAACTTGGGGTTTGACAAATATGCCCCATATAGATAAAATGTTATCTTGGCTTATCAGAAGAATAGAGAGGGTAAGTGGTAGGCTTTGAGGTCGGGCTACCTGAATGTAAATTCTGATTCTGCTCTTATCTAACCAAGTAACACTGAGTACAATCTTTATTTTCTCTGTGCCTTAGCCTTCTCATCCATATTATGCCTACATCATAAGGTTTTCATTTTAAATAATATCTATAAAGTCATCAGAACCATACCTGGAAAAGAGGTATTTATAAATGGCAACAATTAGGGGCACCTGGGTGGCTCAGTGGGTTAAAGCCTCTACTTTCATCTCAGGTCATGATCTCAGGCTCCTGGGATCGAGCCCCGAATCAGGCTCTCTGCTCTGCGGGGAGCCTGCTTCCTCCTCTCTCTCTGCCTGCCTCTCTGCCTACTTGTGATCTCTGTCAAATAAATAAATAAATAAATAAAAATCTTTAAAAAATAAAAAAAAACTAAACAAATGGCAACAATTATTATCACAATAAAAGAACTGTAATTATATTGGGAGCATTTATCTGGTTTCTCACTAATTGAGAATAGCCATATCCTGGCAAGACTAATAGGCAGGCATAAAGTGTAATTAATTTCCTTGGATCTTAAACTTCTTGCAATAGTCTTCTTAGTGAAATAGGTTGAGTTCATAGACACATTAAAATCAGAGATAATGGCTGTGTCTTTCTGTCCTTGGTAATTGCCATGGGTTTCAAACAATTTGGTAAGGAATTCTGTCCTTAAAAAGCAATGACCCAATTTAGGAGTATGAACATATATCTCAATTCAGTTCAAAAGCACTGAACTCCTGCAGAGTGTGGTAGGGAGATCTAAGTTCCTACAGCATCCTACATGGTGGGTACTGTTATCATCTCCTGTTGATAGGCGAGGAATTGAGGCCTGGGAGAAGAAATGTCAGCACAAGGTCACAGTGTTAATATCCAGTAAAACTAGTGCTCAACGTCAGGCAGTCTGACACCAGAGGTCAAGCTCTTAACCATTCTGGCTTCTTGCCTCTGGGTTGGTAGCAGAGACAACTACGCTCAATAAATAATTAGGATTCATGTAGCTTTGGTGTCAGTGAAAATAGGGAAGGTGACATTACATACTCTGTCCTACCGGGTATAAAGAAAAGAGCTGGTACAGTGGAAAATTTCAGCACAGGACCCTTGGTGTCTGAGAAAATAGAAGTGAGAAGTTGTGAGCCATTGACTTGGACACAGAGCACACAGAATAAAATCACATGGAATGTTTTACCATCTGTCTGGATTTTTTAAAAGTAGGCTGACTACATTTATAATGTTATATCATGATTACTCAGAAATTACCTCATAGCCTATTTTTATCCTGTCATATAGTAATTTGTGCTGCTGATTAAGACTAGCAAGAGTAAAATTCCAGGCTCCTACTATCAGGCTATTGGGCATTCTGATAGACAAATTACAAACACATGTTGAGTGTTCACTTGCTGCCCAATCTTTGTGCTAAGCTTTTGGGAAAAATAAAAAAATATCAGATATGGTTCCCATCTTAAAAGATCATATGATATTGTTGGTAAGATGAGGTGAACATAATTAAAGTAATCTTATGAGGTAGAAAGGATCAGAATAGAGGACCAGATAAGAGAACACCAGCCAGGAAGACAATGTCACATTGACAGCATGGGAAACTTGTGAATAAAGAGGTGGAACATATAAGCTGTATTTAGTCATGCTGCTTGCAATAAGACAATAAATTATAAGTTTAAACTGAGGGCAGATTGAGGAAGGCTTTGGCTATTTGGATAGACTTTATTCTAGATTTTTAAAATATTATTTTATGGGTCAAATACATTTTTATTTTTTTAGATTTTATTTATTTATTTGACAGAGATCACAAGTAGGCAGAGAGGCAGGCAGAGAGAGAGGAGGAAGCAGGCTCCCCGCTGAGCAGGGAGCCCTACTTGGGGCTCCATCCCAGGACCCTGAGATCATGACCCGAGCTGAAGGCAGTGGCTCAACCCACTGAGCCACCCAGGAGCCCAAGGTACCCCACATTTTTAAAACAAAATGTGATATAAGTCTCTTGACTGAAACTTCTGCTTCCACCAACATTGAAAAACAGGGAGTAGCTTTACCCTCTCACATACAACAACTAAATAAGTCCGCAGAAAACATGATACAATGGCTTTCTAGTCATCAGTCAATAAACACCAAAGGGCAGTGATCGTTTAGTGACTGCATCTCAGAACAGAGCTCAAAAATATTTATAGGAATACAAATATGTCCAGTACCCAACAAGTTAAAATTCTCAATGTCTGACATCCAATTAAAAACTACCAGGCATTCAAGAAGAAGAAGAAGAAGAAAGAAGAAGAAGCAAGAAGAAGAAGCAGGAGGAGGAGGAAGAAGAGGAGGAGGAGGAGGAAGAGATAAAGAAAAAGACAGGAAAATACACCTTAAAATGAAAAGAATCAGTCAAAACTAACTTAGAAATGACATGAATGATAGAATTAGTAGATAAAAACATTAAAACAGTTGGCACAACTTTATTTCATATGTTCAGGAAACCAGAAGGCTGAATATGATAAATAGGACATGGGAGAGCTGTTCTGGTTCAAGAAATGTTAACCCCAAGATGAGCAGAATCATGTGGTTCAATGAAGCACGGTTTGAGAATTATGGCTCTAGGCTATTAGAAGTCACTGAAGATTTTTCAGCAAAATCTGACATGAAAATTATGGTATTTTAGGAAGATTGAATGGCTAGTGGGATTCAGGATGTAATTGGTAGGGACACCAGGAGTAAAGATTTCAGGTGGGAGGCAACTATAATAATACAACAGGGAAGTAAGAGTTTGAAAGAATGGCAGTGGAAATAGAGGTAAGAATTTTTTTCTTTTTAATTTACATTTGGTTACGAAGAACACCTAGTGTAACTGACAGTGTCTGTATATGAAGGGAAGTCTTAGTTGGACTGTCACTTAGGATAACTTCATAAGTCTGCAGGGTGTCAGTCAAGCCCATTTCAACAGACTCTTAGAGCTACACTAGGTATTCTGGAACAACGTAAAAAAAAAAAAAAGCATTGTATTTGAAATTTCATGAAGACTGGGTCTTCTTTTAGAAACAGAATAATTCCTAATAATTGTGGGTGGAAGTACTGTAATCGTGCTTGGCTTTAAGCATAGACTGATTAATTGATTGGGGGTTAGGCTTTGTGACAAACCAAGTTATGAAGGAAGAGCCATATTTTTAAGGAGAAGAAATTATATGAAAAGATACCAAGGAGGAAACAAACAACTTAGGAATTGCAAAGTGGTGAATCAATGCCTGAGAGCAGTGCTGTCCAACAGAAACAGAATGTAAATCACATGTGTAATTTTAAATTTTCAGCAGTCACTTTAAAAAAGGTAAAGAGGAACAGAGAGGATGAATTTATTAATAAACTAAACTCGTAATATAGCTTATTACCAAAAGATCCAAAATATATACAAAATATGAATCGATCTAAAATTATCAATGAAAAATCTTTGTTTTAATACTAAGATACACATATATTAATCTGGTGTGTATTTTATCCTTATAGCACACCTGAATGTGGACTAGCTACATTTCAAGTGCTTAGTAGCCCCGGGGGCTAGTAGCTGTCATATTTAGTTGTGGAGCCAATGAGCATCAGGCAGCCAGTCTTTCTTCTTCAATTTTTTCTCTACCTCTAATTCTTTCAAGCATCTATCAAGTGCAAGATACTTGCCCTACCCAGGTAGATTTTGGTATCTTAAGTACCGTGCACAATTAGACACATTAAGTAAGAGAATACAGACCCCTAATAAGTATTTTTGATGTGGTCTCTAGCTATTGCTTGTACAAACAAGGGAGGGAATGAAGGAGCAATCCAAGGTCAAGGCACTAGTAGTATGTGTGTAGTGGAAAGAGTGAAAGATAAGAATACAGGGGTGTTGGTTCTGGCCTCTACATTTGCACCTTTGGGATAATTGCTAAACCTCTCTGAACAACAAGTTTCTCCGTGTAAAGAAGATGCAAAAATGTTTGGAATGTAAAAACAAAGCAATAATATTATGTAAAATATGTAAAAACAAAGCAATAATATTAGTAACGTATTAATCCCCTCAACTGTAGGGCATTTTATTTATAAAAGCAGTTAAGTGAGTGTCAGTTGGAAGTAATTTAAGGAGAGCATTATCTCCATGGTATTGAAAAGAAGATGGGATGGGACTTGTCCCAGAGTCTGAACTGCTTCAGGGTAAGAACCAGTCGGCTTTCCAGATGCCAGTACCCCTGGCCAACCCCCCGCTGCCACATTAGGCAACTTATCTAAGTGAACAAGCTGGTGCCAGTTTTTTGTATTTAGATATTGAAGAGAGTAGCCAACAAGAAGGGAAGCTTGCTTATGAAATAAGTTGATTCTCTGGGTGACTTATTCTTCCTACTAACAAATTCTGTATCTTTTGTGACTATACTTTAATTCAATTCAGATAAAGCAAATCTCTTGGAGAAATTTATTTATTCATTTATCCTTCTTATGAATTTTAAGGATAGACAAAATGGGCAAGACTAGGTCTGGAGATCAGACCACCCTAGAACAGTTCCCAATAGCAAGCAGTAGAAAGAAGTAGGCACAAGTGCCTGAATTTCAGGGAAATCTGGCACATAGGGAAGGTTAGGAAAAATAGTACCAAATTTATGTTCAGAGGATCTGTTCTCACATCATTGTTGACTATTTACTAGCTTAGGGACCCTGGGCAGTTTTTTGAACCCTTCTGAACCTTAGATTATCTATAATTAAATTAAAATTAAAATGAGGTACTATTACCATGCTTACCTGATCAACTTGATGCTCAAAAAAGAGAATATATGAAAAGAGGGTGGTTTGTCAAAGGTAAAGTCTTACACAGGTATTATGACTATCATCCAGGTGATAGATGCATGTGAATCCTCACAGCCCAGGACAGGGAGGCATTAGGAGAAAGGTTATGTTTCTTGAAAAACTGGGGGCTAGACAAAGTCCCAGGCATGGAGGAATTAGGGTTCTGTCCAGGAAACTAGAACACACACATGGCTGGTCAGGAGTCCATTTATTAGAACTTGTAGTTTTAAGGTAGGACTTCATTAAAAAACAAAGCCTAACTAGTGTAATCTGGACACCTAAATAGAGCTGGACCATCTAGTTCCACCAGGTGAAACCACCACCCTTACTCCGCCCCCCTGCCCTGCAGGGATTTTTAAATGACTTCTGATCAAAGGCAGGACTGACCTTATATTGTTGGGTGGGGGGGAGCAGACAGATGGAGAAAGGCCTTACTGGATTTGGCAGTAAAGACAGATAGCCTGGATAGAGAGCCAAGTAGACCTTTACTACCAAGATTTAAAAAGAAAAAATAAGACAACAAAAGAACAACAACAACAAAAAAACTACTTTACAAAGGTAGACTTGCAAATTGGAAGGTTTTTTTGTTTGTTTGTTTGTTTGTTTTTTCAAGATTCCTGCTTTCCATTTATGGGGTCACTACCAGAATATTTCTTGTCATTAATCCAGAGTTCTGTGAAATATCCTCTCCAGCTGCTCCACACATGATCACACTGCTCAGTAACAGAATATTAATGAGATGCCCAGGTTCTTTAAGAAGACTGAATGATAGTAATCACCAAAGCACATACAGAAATCTACAATTGCATATGATGATAAAACACCATGTCGACCATATTAATTCATTTAACTTGCAAATAGAAAATTACACCATTCTATTTGATAATACATTATCTTCCAATAGATTCATCCTTAGAGATGCCTGATAAAAACTCTACCAAACTAATGACATCCAAAACTAAATTAAAATCATTTGGTTTTTCCATCAGCTATACAAAGGTGAGGTATTCAATTATTATTAAACTGGATACTGGTTTAATTTTCCCTTATTTTTTATTAAAAAGTCATATAGTAAGAAATACTGATTATTAACTATCCTCTTACAAATCATTCCTAAAATTTATAGGCATTGGCACAAGAAATCACTAACCAAGGTCAGAAGAAAATTTTACTATTTAAAAAAAATATTTAATTTTTTTAAGAGAGGTAGGGAGGAGCAGAGGGAGAGGAAGGAGAGGAATCTTAAGCAGGCTCCACACCCAGTGCAGAGCCTAATGTGGAGCTCGATCTCACAACCCTGAGATCATGACTTGAGCCAAAACTAAGAGTTAGATGCTTAACCAACTGAGCCACCCAGGCACCCCTTAAAAGATTTTATTCTTAAGTAATCTCTACACTCAACATAGGATTCAAACTCACAACCCCAAGATCAACAGTTCCATGCTCCAACTGAGCAAGCCAGTAATGTCACTTTTTTTTTTTTTTTTTGATTAGGCAAATTTGGTGATGTGCTCCTGACAGTTCAGTCACTTCATCATTCCTGGTTTATCAAAATTTAAAAAGTTTGGCTCCTCACAGCATCTAAGATCTGCTGGGATCTATTACCTCAAAATAGGTATGGAAAAGGACAACACAGCATTGATATCATAAAACAGTAAATTTTAAGGTATGGTTCCCAGATCTGTACCACTAGCATCACCCAAGAACATGTCAGAAATGCAAATTATTAGACACATCTCAGACCTACTGAATCAGAAACTTGGCATGTCTTTGGGTCTTAGCAATTGTATTTTAACATCTCTCCAGGTGATTTTGATGGACAGTCAAATTTGAGAACCACTGTCTAAGGTACTAGCATGTGAGAACCTAGTAAAAAGATACCAGATTTTTTTTTTTTGTAAGTAAGGTGTGTTGAGAAAAAAAAACTAAGACTTATTAGACAGCATTATGATTAATAAGACAGGCAAAATGCATCCAAATCCAACATAATTATCTATTAACCAAGACCCTTATCCTCCCAATTTAAAATAGTTGGTAAGGATTATTTATATCCATAATTACACTTCTTTGGCTATTTTCATTACTTCAACAAATACTACTAAAAAACACATGTGCAAGATAGGAAGAAGGAAGAAAAGGGTTGGTGACACCTGTGTCTATCTCCTTTTATAAACAGAAGTTTTCAAGTAAAACACTCGACTTAGCAGATTTCTATGGCTCACTGGCCAGAACCACTACTTAGGACAATCCCCTACCATCAAGAAATCATGGGCAGGCAAGTATACCATTTTGTCTTCCCATTCTGTAGAGTTTATCATTCTTTAATAAAGAACTCATATAGGCAAGGAGGTGTTGACATGGGTCATGGGTTGGTCTATATAATTATAAATAGGAGTTGTCAATCTAGAGAGCCATAATAAAGTATTTACAAATGATTTTTAAATGTAGTGACACGAGGACAAGGAAAGTATATCAAAGTAGAACCCAAGTCCCATATCCCCAACTTTCCAATGTGGGACCTTTTCCTATATCCAAAGAAGAGATCATATTAGAATGTACACTTTTGGGGTCCCTTGGTGAAGGAAGAGTGATTTTCAAATGCCTGTTGACATTTGCAAGAGTCTGACATTCATGACACTATTTCGGAAGCAGGTTACTGTTTAGAAACACAGATAGTGCAGGTCTACCCCTCTTTCTCTTGGAACTGTGGGTCCTTAAATGAAGTATGATTCTCCTCCTCAGTTACTTCTCCCTTGTGGCAAACACAGCAGCCCTCCTCAGAGTGGAGAGAGATTTAATGCTTTCTCTCTGATGACTGAATGGGAAAATTTTAATTGGATAGGAGGGAGGCTGGCTTGCCAATTTCTGAAATCCAGCTTTCCCATCATTAAACTAATCTTTATTTTGACTTCTGCTTTGTGTTTTTGTTTGTTTTTAATTAAATATAACCCAGAGAGAAGAAAGGTGCATGACAACTCCTCAAAGTCTCTAAAAAAGAAAATACAATTATAAGGAGACCTTTCTCTGCAACCCACAACCAATGAGGAATACATGACTAATATTTAATAAAGCAAAAATGCTACAGGGATCAGAAATAATAATTTCTGGAGGTAGAAAGAAATAGGAGTGTAATAGTCAGGATTCCATCTGGAAGGCAGAATCGTATCATGTAATAAAGGATCCTTGCAGGACTATTGAACAATTGTGGAAAAAGGGGAAACTGGAGGATCAGAGACAAGCTACTAGCTAACTTCCTGAAACACTGAAGCAAGTTGGGAGCTTGAAAGAGAATATGGGCAGCTGCCAGGGGGAGACTGTGAAGAAAAGGCACTGATGTGTAGGGAAACCTGCTGTCTACATGTCTGCTGGTGAGCCTGGGGTGCTGTGGGTCATTAGAACTAACAGGTGGGAAGAAGAACTGCACCCAGAGCAGGAGAGAGTGAAGAGAATCTGGAATCACCTCGTTTCTCTGCATATTTCACGACACCTAACCAATGAAACCTTCAAAAAGTAAGGACAGAGAGAGGCAAGATGGCAGAGGAGTAGCAACCTGAAACGATATCAGATCCCAGGAGTTCAGCTAGATAAGTATCAAACCATTCCAAATAGCTACAAACTCAACAGGAGAGAGAAGAGAAGAGGAGCAGCAATTCTAGGAACAGAAAATCGACTACTTTCTGAAAGATAGGATGTGCAGAGAAGTGAATCTGAAGCAACGGGAAGATAAACCATTGGGGGAGGGGCCGGCTCCCGGCAAGCGGCAGAACAGTGGAGCACAAAATCAGAACTTTTAGAAGTCTGTTCCACTGAGGGACATCGCTCCAGAGGCTAAGCAGGGGTGAAGCCCTCACAGGGACAGTGTGGTCTCAGGTCCCATGAGGTCACAGAAAGATGGGGGGTGTCTGAGTGTGGCAGAGCTGCCAGGTATCAGAGCAAGAAAGCCAGCTGCAGAGACAGAACCAAAGAGTGAGCTTTTAGATTGGGGTTACCTTAAACTGTGATCCAAGTCACAGTTGGGTCACCGTTCTTCGAGCAGGGACCCCACAAGTGGCAGATCCGGGGAGACTCACCTTCTTGCTCTGGGAGAAGCAGTGCAGCAGGAATCCGCTGGGTTTGTAGGCACCAAATGGGGCTGTGCTCCCGAGATAGAAATACTCAGTCACAGGTCGGGTGAGCTTGGAGTGCTGCTGGAGACCAGGGAGACAGGAGTAATTGAGCACTTTTCTCTGAGGGCACACTGAGGAGTGGGGCCCTGAGCTCTCAGCTCCTCTGGGACTGAGATTGGGAGGCCACCACTTTCATTCCAGTCCTCCAAAGCAGTACGGAAAGTGTTCAGGGAACAAAAGCTCCGGAGAGCGAACCCAAGCGGATCACTTAGCCCTGTCCCTGGCAAGGGCGGTGCAATTCCACCTCGGGCAAAGAGAATCACTACAACAGGCCCCCCCCCCCCATGGAAGATCAGCAAGAATATCCAGTCAAGACCAAGCTCACCAATCAAGGAGAACCGCTGAATTCCAGAGCTAGGGGAAAGCAACACATAGAATTCATGGCTTTTTCCTGATGATCCTTTAGTCTTGCAAAGTTAAATTAAAAAAAATTTTTTTCTTATTTTATTTTTAAATTTTTCCTCTTTTCTCTTTTAACATTTTTAAACTAGTTTATTTTAACAATACCTTTCTAAAAAATACTTTTAAAACCATTATTATAGTCATATTTTATCACTGCATTGTATTTAACCTTTTTTTTTTGTATACATACAGGTTTTTTTTTTCTAAAAAATTTTGGGATACAATTTATTCTAATAGATCAAAATATACCCTAATCTAGCACATGGCTTTGTTCTACTCTCCAGCCAGAGTACATTCCCTCCTTTTTTTTCTTTCTTTTTTTTTCCTTTTTCCAACCAACTTATCAATTCCTTTTTAGATTTTTTTTTAAATTTCCATCTTAACAGTCATATTCCAACCCTTCATCGTGTTTACCCTTATTTGTGTGTGTATATATATACATATGTGTGTGTATGTGTGTATATATATAGTTTTTCTTTCTTTAAAATTTTGGGAGGTAATTTCTTCTAAGAGACCAAAATACACCCCAAATCAAGTGTGTGGCTCTGTTCTACTCACCAGTCTAATATGTGTGTGTGTGTGTGTGTGTGTGTGTGTATGTATATATACATATATATATATATATATATATATATATATATATATATAATTTTTAAAAATTTTAAAATTTCCCTCCCCTTTCTACTCCCCCCAGTTTTTTATCTCCTCTGATTTGGTTAGCATACACTTTTCTGAGGTCTTTGCCACCTTTTTAGTATTTTATTCTCTCATTCATATATTCTTATCTGGATAAAATGACAAGGTGGAAAAACTCACCACAAAAAAAGAAGAAGAGGCACTACCGACAGCTAGGGACCTAATCAATATGGACATTGGCAATATGTCAGAACTAGAGTTCAGAATGACGATTCTCAAGGTGCTAGCTGGGCTTGAAAAAGGCATGGAAGATATTAGAAAACCCTTTCTGGAGAAATAAAAGAACTAAAATCTAACCAAGCTAAAATCAAAAAAGCTATTAATGAGGTGCAATAAAAAAAAAAAATGGAGGCTCTGACTGCTAGGATAAATGAAGCAGAAGAGAGAATTAGTGATATAGAAGACCAAATGATGGAGAATAAATACAATGGTAGAAATATCAGATTGGCAGCAGACTTATCCACAGAGACCTGGCAGGCCAGAAAGAACTGGCATGATAACTCAGAGCACTACATGAGAAAAATATGTAGCCAAGAATACTATATACAGTTAGGCTATCACTGAAAATAGGAGAGATAAAAAGCTTCCAGGAAAAACAAAAATTAAAAGAATATGCAAACAGCAAATCAGCCCTACAGGAAATCTTGAAAGGGGTCCTCTAAGCAAAGAGAGAGCTTAAAAGTAGTAGATCAGAAAGGAATAGAGACAATATACAGTAACAGTCACCTTACAGGCAATACAATGGACCTAAATTCATATGTTTCAATAGTCACTCTGGATGTAAATGGGCTAAATGCCCCAATCAAAAGACACAGGGTATCAGAATGGATAAAAAGAACAAGACCCAATGATATGCTATATGCAAGAGAGACATTTTAGACAGAAGGACACCTCCAGATTTAAAGTGAGATGGTGGAAAACAATTTACCATGTTAATGGACATCAAAAAAAAGCTGGGGTGGCAATACTTATATTAGACAAATTAGATGTTAAACAAAAGACTGTAATAAGAGATGAGGAAGGACACTACATCATACTTAACGGGTCTGTACAACAAGAAGATCTAACAATTTCAAATATCTATGCCCCTAACATGGGAGCTGCGAATTATATAAACCAATTAATAACAAAATCAAAGAAGTACATTGATAATAATACAATAATAGTGGGGGACTTTAACACCCCCCTCACTGAAATGGAGAGATCATCCAAGCAAAAGATCAGCAAGGAAATAAAGGCTTTAAATGACACACGGGACCAGATGGACATCACAGATATATTCAGAACATTCCATCCCAAAGCAACAGAATACACATTCTTCTCTAGTGCACATGAAACATTCTCCAGAATAGATCATATCCTGGGTCAAAAATCCCAAAAGGGGACGCCTGGGTGGCTCAGTTGGTTAAGCGGCTGCCTTCGGCTCAGGTCATGATCCCAGCGTACTGGGAT